>SRPQ01000252.1:0-29175 GCA_018360075.1 Claviceps cyperi
TTTTGACCAGTGTTGGTTGCCACTTGAAGCGAGGTGTTCTCTTGCTTGCTTCCTGCTTTTGACCAGTGTTGGTTGCCACTTGTTACGCGAGGCAAGCTCGCTTATCATTTGTTGCTCCTGCCTCCCAAGGCTTCAGATAGAACCTGGGACGTATATAGTTACGCCGATTGTTTTCCCCTGCTGGACCTGGATAATTTCAATGAAGTTCAGTTCTTTGTCTTTGGTGTTGAGTCGATCACCGGATCGTCTGTTGTTTGTCGTCCTCGTTGTCTACCTGACAGTTCATCTTTCTTTATCGTTCGTAGGGATCCTGAGAAGATCTCTGTTGGTTGTGTCCTCTTCTTTCATCCACCATTTTCTGACGCCCGTACAGGCTCCCCTGCATGCTTTGCAGGTACCTATGTACATGCCTAGACACATAGGTAGGTTGTGTAGGCACCGATGTATGTACCTATGTACATATCAGCTACTGCGGCGCTGCCGTCATCTGCTCCTCAACGCGCGTGTTCTGGCATTATCACCTGCATTATCAGGCTCATGTGCAAAACTTTGCCTGCTGCAAATACAGTTCTGCTCTGTGATCCGAGGCAGTTGTAGAGCGGTGCCGTGCTTCGATACAAAACACATTGACGATGCTCCACCCTGAAAGAGTGTCGTCTCATGGGAGGAAATATGCACAAGCCCATCTTTGTCCAACTTGTACCGAACAAGATTCCAGGCGCTGAAGGGAACCTTTATATCCAGCTTTTCCAAATATCAGCGCCAGGAGCCCCGATGACTATCACGGCAAGGGCCGCGTCTCTCTCGCCGGGTATCAGAGAATCCATCGCATCTAGGTGCGGGTTAGCTCAAGCTGTTGGATGTTCTTACATGAATGTTGCGAGGTGGGACACCGTACACGTACATGCAATAATAGAAATTCGTGAAACTCCGGAGAATTCTCCATAAAATAAAATAAAAGATACCCGCTAACTTGATCATTTGCCTGACGGTCCTGGCCTCATGACTGACTGCCATCCTGGTCAATTGACATCTGGCTAATCACTCCTTCACCTCTGCTTGGTCCCCGTCCGCGCTCCAACGCGTGGTCAACTCCGGGAAACGTCAAGCAGCGATGCTTTCGACTATGTACCCAAAAAATCCTGCGCCGTGTCTGTACCAGGACTACGACTCGCTTCACAAAGCAACAGACGCGACAACTTGATCTTCGCGGTACAAGGTCATCATCGTCAATCGTCAATCATCACCATCAACAACATCACCGTCATCAGCTCTTTTCTGCAGGTATCTGACTCGGCGCATCCTCGTTCGTCACCCCACTATACGCCGGCCGAGACTGCACCCCGTCAAACGGCCCAGAGAGGTTCTCCGCCACCGCTTCATCGTAACTCGGCGGCGCGTCGTCGTACGGAGGAGCTGTTTCTCCCGGTTGTAGCTGAGGAGGGTACAACGGGTCTGCAGCTGGCCTCTGTGATAACGACGGCCGCTGCTGATTTTGATTCTGACTTTGTGATGAGGCCGCTGGCGCCACGTTCGTCCTCGGAGGTAACCGCGGGGGAAAACTCACGGTTGCTCGCCCGGGAGCGGTGTGGTTCCTGGCTGCTTCCACCAGAGCTGGGGGCGGCGTGATGCCCGAGAAGACCTGGATTGATGCAAAATGCAGAGGCAGGTAGATGGTCTGTGGATGGTTGCTGATCCATCCGGACTTGGCTTTCCCCCAGCATATACCAAGCTTTAATTCCAACTCGTACCGTCTCGATAGATTGCATGTGACGAATGAGGGTGCGACCGTGTTGGGCAATGGCTTGTCCCTCCACAGGCTGTCAGGGATGGTGACTTCGGACCCGACCGCGGCGTCGGATTTGCTGGTGATAGGAATGTTGAGGTCGACGCTGGAGGCGATGACCCATCGGTTGAGCTTGTTGTCAAAGAGATTGTGTGTTCGGACCTCTGTGATGCCAATGAGTTCCATCTGAAACGAGACCAGGGTCAGCTGCTCTGGGCAATCCACCAGTTTCTTGGCGATGAGTCGAAGCGGAACGGCTTTGTTGCACGTCAAAACCGCAGGATGAGGGAGCCAGGCCGACATCTCGACCGACGGTGCTGGTGCTGCAATTTGTGAGGGTAAAGCAGATGCGCCAGGTGTGTCCGGCTGGCTGTTCTTGTCGCTTTTGCTCGAGAAGAACGAGCCCTTCTTCTTGGCTTGCGGAACGGGGGACCGCGGCCGAAATGCAAACGGACGTCTGGCGAATACCTCCTGGCCCGTCTTCGGTGGTCGTGGCGGCTCAATGGGCAAGAACTTGTACCCCATCTGAATCCTCCAGTTCTCCTTTAAGAGCCCCGGCCGCTGAACCGTCACCTTGATGTAGTACCGTATCTCGGCCTCCATGGGATAACCGGTCAGCGAGGGAGGCAGCGTGCGTGTGACATGCTGAAAGAGTAGTTGTTTCGTGCCATCCATGACTCGCACGCCGCCCATTCCAAACAGCCCGCCACCGGATCCAAAGCCGCCCACCCCGCCCAGGCCGCCGAGCTTGGCCATCGCATTCGGGTCGCTGCAGGCGTTGTTGATGGGCAGCTTGAACTGGAAGGGGAACGTGTGCTCGCCCGGTTGAAGCGGAAACGCCCCAAACGGGTTCGATGTGCTGGAGTGGTAATCGTCTGGAAACACCTGCTGCACCTTGTACAATATCTTGTGGTTCTCGCTCACCACGCTGCCGGGCGGGCCAGGCATCGCTCTCGGCGGCCTTTGCACGATCTCCCCGATAGTATACGGGTTAGGCACCTGAAGGGCCGTCGTGGATTCTCCTTGCAGCTTCACCACAATGTTTCCGACCTGCTCGGATCGGTTCAGACCAAGAATCACGCGGCCCTTTATGACGTCGAGGTTGGTGTAGAACTCCGGGCGTTCGTCGAGAGCCACGCGGAGGGACATGGTGACTTTCAGCTGCCCGAGCGGAGAAGAAGCAGATATCGCAGTTATCGTGTCACTAAAGATCTCTTTTCGAAATGCTATCGTTGGAGAAAAAATAGTCTGGCAAACGCTGGGGAATGGCGGAGGAGACGAAGGTAGAATACAGGGACAAGAGAACCGCTGTGTGTTGATTCTCTTGGCATGCTGCGGGTCCGAGACCCTTTGTTGGCAATTCCAAGACGTCGCAAGTACTGTAATGTAAGCCTGCCTGGCACGGAGATCAACGGCCCAGAAAGACGAGGGCGCAGGCAGATTCCTCAGAACGCCTCGCGGTTGATACCGGGTGGCTTGTCGAAAGGACCATGATCGAAGTCGCGTTTTCCTCGTCGTCGTTGGGCTAAGCCACGAGCTCGAGCCTTTGTGCTCAAACGGGGCAGCTCGAGGACCCACAAGGGGCAGGGAAAAAGATGACATCAGCTGCCCCGCGGTCTTCTTCGGACACCCATGGAAACTACCATCATCAACGACTTGTTCAAGTTGAGCTATGTGCAACGTCCTCGAATTGACTTCACGCACAAGCGAGGCAATAAATTTGGGGGAAAATTGTGGTGGTAGAGGTCTCCCAAGATGTGCGAACAGAAACACTCCTTCAACGAAACGAGGCACCTTGGTCGAGCCGCTCAGCGAAGAAGATGAAAACGGAGGCACCATCACAACTTCACAAGTGATGTTTTCTGTTGCACGTCAAGAGCCGCCATGTAAGACAGGTCAACCCGAGGCACGTCACGGTCTACGTGAGGTGCATCCTACATCGATCAGGAAACGGGTCACTGACAAGTCGAGTTGCCCCATGATTCTTCTCCCGACGGAGCTCAAGATCGATATCATGTCACATCTCGATAAAGTGGCGGCGCTGTCTCGCCTGGGTCGGAGTTGCCGGACCTGGTACGGTGTCGCCAATGTGGAACTTTTTACATACAAAAGGGATGTCAAACAGTCAGGGAGCATAATTCGTTTGCGATCAAACGGATGGCTGTCTACGCACGTGACGAGAAGACTACCGACGACGCGATTAGAACGCTGAAGCTTTCTTGTCTGTGTGGAGGCCAGATCGGACGCAGACGGAACGGCTCTTACGAGACAGCAAAGACGCGATAGAATCTTGAGGATGTACGCATTGACTGCACTAGGTATCGCTGTCGCCTTGGGAAACGTGCGCCTTGGGGAAAATCTGCTGGACATGGGCGCGCGACACGACATCCCTTGTTCAGTCGTGTTTCCGCAGACTGCAGTCACTGACGTTTCGGTACAGAGTCCGTGACTTCCAGAAGATTTCGGAAGAATACTCTCGGAGCGACAATGCGCTTCCTCCTTTTGTGGCATTCCTGAGGACAGACTTACACATGTGCATTTCTCTTCTCGAGCGAAGAGTCGAGCGTGACGCCATGATATGAATGCCACTTGACAAAAACTGCATCGGCGGTCGCCATCATACGCTGAAGTCTTGCTATAGGCTGCTTAGAAACGAAAAGCGCAGGCTATTCTCGCCCAGAAAGCAAGCGTTGACGTATTCGTAAATGCAACGAACGGCAAATCGGGTGTGTCACGATCTGTACAGTGCCGTCTGTGCAGGGGTGACAAGTGCACTATATAACCATGATCAAGCTGCTGCCATGCAACTTGGTCACGACTCACTTGACCTTTTGGGCGGAACGGGGGGTGGTTACGCGTTCCTCACAGGGTGCAGGGAATCGAAACGAGAGCACTGTCTGCAAATAGTGTGAGGAACGTATAACCACCCCGTTCCGCCCAAAAGGTCAAGTGACCAAGTTGCATGGCAGCAGCCTGATCATGGTTATATAGTGCACTTGTCACCCCTGCACAGACGGTGTTGTGTGAGGAATCGGATATCCCTACCGACCCGACCAAAAGGCCCGAACACTAAGCTGATGAGAACTAGCTTAGTATGGGACATATAGGTACAGTGCAACGGACAGAGCGGTTACGGGTGACCGTCACAACTTACTACCACAGTGACCAGGCGTCCATCACAAGAAGGCATGCAGCCGTTGGGATGATGGGGTAACCTAGCCTTTTGATTAAAAAAAAAATTAATTTGTGCATATAAATGCTCAGGCTGTTCTACAATTATCACTTCTACTGTGTATGCCAATCGCGTTGTGATTGTTTTCAAGTGTGGCCACGGATTTTGTGTGGCCGGTAACTGGGTGTGAGTACCAGAGCAAGATTTAGGTACCTGGTAGAAAAGGTGGGTCAGGATCCCGGAAATCTCTTTTGCTTTCCTCGTCGGGGCGGTACGGGCGCCAGTTGCAGCAGCCAAAATGAGGCCCCAGTGAAGGAGAAATTGTTTCATGGCACCGCCAATCAAAGCAGTCGTAGACATATGGCCAGTCACAACTACAAGTGACAGCGGCAAGTTCTCGATGCTACGTTCGAGCTACCCGAGTTTGGAGATAATGGCATGCCGGTCATCTAGGTAGTTATATTCACGCATCGGTACATAGTTGTCCGAGTGATAAATGAACCAATGTCTATGCTGTAGTGAGGCTTGGCGAACAATCCCACTGTTTCGCCTGCCTCGGCTATGAGAAAAGCGCATGCAGGTCCCACTGTCTCACAGCCTACCTAGGTACAGCTGGATGGCCGATCTTGTATGGTTGCGTGTCGAACGTCGAGAGAGTACCTACATCATCCGGTGCTTCTAGCGGGCTTCTAGCTGCAATGGCTGGTCTTACCAAGAACTTTGCGCGGAAGCGTCATTGGCGCAACGGATGTTACTTCAACCAGATAGTTGTACCAAGCCCAAATAGTCATGGAGAAGCTGATGAGCGTCTCCCGTCGGACGTTAGGTGGTGGCAGTTATTCAGCCGGGTGGTGTATTCTTCCCCCTGCTAGTTGCAGCAAATCTCAGGACCATCCCAAAATCGCATCTTCTCCGGCCGGTCTATCGGTATGGACTGGAGATGCGGTACGCTGGCTCAGACGCTAACTCAAAAGAAGTCAAGAACTTGAAATCGCACGAAGCTCTGGGTCGTAATATGCGTATCTCATGCGATTGTGGCTTGACGTGACATTTGCAATACCTTATGCGTACAAGTCTCATATTGCTTATGAGTAACAGGCTAGTTATGACTTCAAAATAAAGTAATAAAGTGAGCACCAGCGGCCGTTAGTTGGTGCAGCTTAAAGCCTCAAACCCTATTCAAGAGCTGCGCTAACTCGCACGCGTCATTGACTCATCGACACGGGATGGGGCACAAAATAGACGGGAGGAAAGATAGCGAGGAAAGATACGGAGGAAACAATACGTGCCACGTCCGACATCCTGAAACGGCAAACGTCGTCTTCTTCCAACATTGACAAAAATTGTCTACTGCTGCTGACTGCAATCTTGGCAATACTGAAACAAGTCAGTCCTCGCTCGGAACAGCGCGTTGCAAAGATTCGCGGGGTCATAAGCCCAGTCCAGATCCCAAACCGGCAGGCAACAAGATCCATGGCAGGGGGCTTCAGGTCTAGTGACACAATCCAAATCCACATGTCTGAACAAGAGAACGGAAAAGCATGTGGGACCTGTATGGATGTTACAGTCATCGGCCGCTGATGCAAATGACCCTCGTAGTCGTGTCGTCACGTCGTGACATCTGATCTTTAGCCGGCAGCAAACCCGTCAACATTGGCGCGTTACCATCAACGCCCAACGGTACGAAGTTTTATCGATTTCATAGAGACAAGAATGCAGTTGAGTTCGAGACGCATCTGATAAAGTCCTATTAAAGCTACATCAGCAGAGTTTACTAGCTTACTAGCTGACTTGTTCGCTTCGGGCCTAGCTGACCCAAGAGCCTGGGCCAGCGCGTTGGAGGAATGTGGGAGGGCGGGTTCAGGTATGCCAGCGTGGTCTCTTGAAGCCAGGCACCTGAAGTCGGGTATAATCGTCGATTGGAGATACGGGCCTTTGTCTGCTGCGTGCATAGCCGGAGCTGATAGCCTGAATACTGGATGAACATTGAAGCCTTCAGATCCCACGTTGCTTCAAGGTGGACCGTTTGACGGGTTCCGCGTTGGGAATGCTTGTGTGTGCTTTGCATGAACTTATGAAGATGGATGGGAATTTACAAGCTGCACATCAACTGCCACAAAGACTGCGACTGTGTCAAAACGGTACTTGCATTCTTGGAACTGCAGAGTTGGAAGGAGCGAGGGAAGGGGCAATGCAGCACGCCGCCTCCAGGTGTTTCGGGGCTCTACACGTGAAGGGGTACGTACATAGCATGTAATTGAGAACTCATAACAAAAGCATATCGCATATCGCATAACTATCGCATCATGCCACCGGATTCGGCGTCGATCGGAGCGGATAATCGATCGGACGTACACGCTACAATCTGCCATCCCCTGACAGTACAGTAACTACTCTGGCTCCCGACCTGAAGACAGTCCAACTTATATATTTATTCGAGACGCCCTTCCCTCGCCCACCTGCCTATGAACCTACTACCGTGAACTCGAGCCGACTCCAGATAGACTCATCCGTGACCCAGGACCCTTGGGCCTTGACCAGCCTCTACTGCTGATTCCAACCGATACTCTTGCGGACAGCTTTTTTTCGGTGCGCGTCCTGGAGCCTCGCAGCACAATCGACACGTCGCCCTAGCTGAAGGGATGTACGAGGCTCTTCTTCACCTTTTCGTCGTTCGGCAGGAAAAAAATGAGCAAACCACCTTGGCTTTCATAGTGGCTCTTATTGGGCTTGGCCTAGTCTTCTCCTCGTTTCATCTGATCAGACAATTCAGTCACTGGTTTAAAAAAAAACATGGTCGATCCATGATACCTTATTATCTGGTGGCTATTCCCAGGTATGTAGCTCTCCTCCTAGGCCAATAGCTTCCCTATCTTCTCAGTTCTGTGGATTGTCTTTACAGTTTCCTGCAGTCCTTGACCATGCTTTTCTCTGCAGAACTATTAGAAAATGGAGTCTTCGTCGCGTCGTCGGCGTTCCTTCTCTGGGACATGCTAGTGTCGTGATCATTTATTTCGTCGTTAACGTTGTCTGCCTTTTTGTCAACATGGATCGAGAAGGCTTGGATACGACAACCAACATTGCCTCTAGATCTGCATGGTGAATACATTTCTTGCCTCCTCGCTCCCTCACCTCAATAGACCAAGATCAAAATCTCACTTTTTTTTTTCGCTCTCGTCAGGCTAGCCACAGCAAATCTACTCTTCGTCATTTTTTTTGCACTCAAGAACACTCCGCTGGCGTTTCTAACGGCCTGGTCATACGAACGTCTCAACTGCCTTCATAAAGTATGTGGATGTGGCGCCGTGGTCCACACGATTATACATGCAGCCTGCTACTCATACTACTTCACCAATACTGGCCAGACGAGCATCCTCTTGCGGACCTCGGACATCATGGGTATTGTCGCTGGCGGGTCATGGGTCCTCCTTGTCCTGGCTGCTATTTTCATTCGTCCATGGTGGTACGAGCTGTTCTACTACATTCATGTGCTTCTTTGGGTGGTGTCTCTGATTACGCTTGGGCTTCATCGTCCTGATCTCAGTTCCAAGGTGGCCATTGGCACGGTCGTTGCCGGCGCCATGTGGGGTATGGATCGGCTGTTTCGCCTCTTCCGTATGATTTTCTATACCGTGAACAATTCGGCAACCCTTACGCCACTCTCTGACGGTGGAACTCGAGTCACTTTGGCTAAGCCACCCATTGGTGGCATACCCGGGAAGCATACTTTCCTGTGGATTCCCCAGATCAGACTTTTTCAAACTCACCCTTTTACCATTGCGTCTGCAGAGCCGTTGGAATTCGTCATTGCGTCTCGCGACGGCTTCACAGGCGCTTTGCACAAGTATGCTGTGGCCAACCCGGGACTCCGTCTCAGAGCATCGATAGAAGGGCCTTATGGCACTCTTCCTGATGCATCAGCGTTTGAGACGGTGGTCTTGATTGCCGGCGGTAGTGGTGCCAGCTTCATCTTTGGTCTAGCTCAGGCTTTGTTGAGAACAAAAGTGACGAGTCATGTCGTGACGCAAAAAGTGGTGTTTGTCTGGATAGTGAAGCACAACTGTACGTTCAATGAATAAAGCATCGAGTGTGAGAGTTGTTGGCATAACTAATGCAACCAACGAAAATAGCTCAGCTGGAGTGGTTTTCTGATCATTCCATCACGCTTCGGAATGACCCTCGCTTTTCTGTCCAGGTCTTCGTAACAAGGTCCAGTCCGCCACCGCCACCTCTACCAATTTTGCATTGCGGCACTACAGTGCAGTATCAGGATGGGGAAAAGAAAGGCACCAGGAGCCTAGCAGAAGACGATTGCGAGAGGATGCAACACCTCCACGTGGCGAGTTCGGACTCGTCGATCGACTTGGAGAAGTCGTCGCCTCCATCTGACGGCGAATCCACACTAGGCCTAGGAGCCGATGCGGATACCGAGAAGAAGGTGTTGATTGAATATCAGAGACCAGACATACCTCTATTAATTCGAGAGGTTGTAGGAGAGGCTGCGGCGCAAGAGAGTATTCTCATTGCGGGATGCGGTCCGGGCAAGCTGATGGACGTAATGAGAGAGACAACAGCGGACTGCATTCGGTGGGATGGGCCTAGCATTGAGTTGCACTGCGAGCAGTATGGGTGGTGATGGTGCAGCTAAGTACGCCACAAACAAACAAACAACGGCAGGGGGGCGCGGACATGTGATTGATTTTTCTTTCTTCTCTCAATTCACTCTTTAAATTTATAGATGCCGGCATCTCAATCATGGATTATTCTGGCTCAAGAAGACATCATAGAGAGTGCAATGAAGCGCAGTGACGTAATGGTCAATTCCATGTTGCATACAGCGGCCCCGAGAAAATAACACGAAATTTCCTCCACTCTTTGTCGCGACTCGCAACGCGTCAATTTAGCTTTATATTGAATCTTAAACCCTATATCACGGTATGACCGTGATACGAGGACCTTGCAGCAAGCTTAGGCCAAAATGGAGTGTTTATATTGACTGAAGAGCTACCTCCTAGATTATTCGGTGGATCTGACGGATGTGATTGTGAAAAGGTCTTCACGTTTCACGCACATCACGGAGTTGAATACACTTATTTCTTCAACACTCTATAGCTTCATTCACAACCAACCCATCATCTTTGAGCAGCCATGAAGTCAGAAGACGCCAGAACGCCCTTAAAGCCAAAAGAACATTCGACGCCGGAACTAGGGATCGCGTACGTTCAGCCTGGACAGCAGGCATTTCGGACAAGCAGATCGCTACGGACGAGGGCATCCACCCAAGCCTTGTTTATGGCATTGAAAAACACGCCGGTTACGGTCTGCCTCGCGGTCCCTTGAAACCAGGTAAGCGCGACATCCGTAAGCATAGACACCACTCCAGTCAGGTTTGAGGTCAGATGTAGGCATCCTTATGGGCAGATGCGCAATGTCTCGAAACCAACCCTCAAGTGACAAGAACCTGGATGGGGGATTTCCATCCCAATCGCTGTCGGGGACTGATGTTATATAAATAGGCTGCGGCTCGTGTACTTTCTGGCCATAGATCATCCGGGATCCCAGCACCGGTGAGCATTGCGATAGATTTTGTAGTGATCGTCTGGTTCGCGCGCTCGGCGTGCCCATTTGGCTCATGAGTGTAGGCTGGTGTGAGCTCGAGGTCTATGCCTTGTTCGCGTGCCCACGTCTGAAACATCGTGTCACCTCTTTCGGAAATGACAGCTTGTTCATTATCCGACCTGAATTTTGCGATTGAGAGGCCGTACTGGCGTCCAACCCATCGTTCAAAGTAAGTTAATACGTTGAACACTGTAACTTGTGTCTTATCCGGTAGCGCACGTACCCGAATCAAACATGTGTATTCATCTTTTAGTACCAACAACCATTTCATACCGTTGAAGCCTTCTGGGTAATCCTGAAGATCCCAGTGAACCCGCCAGGAAGGTCTCGGAGACTGCCTCCCTGGTGGTCGTCGGGAAATGACGGCTTTGGCGTAAGTCAAGGCGCAAGTCTCGCAATCCTTGCGCTCCGTTCCGCGGATTCGAACACCCCTAGCATTGAAAGCTAGGTGCTTCAATGCCTCTTTGCCTAGGTGACCGGAACGTATGTGCCAAAGGTCCTCTTCATCGGTGCGTGGAAACCTCGGGTCGCGGCTCGGTCGCCAATTCCTTGAGTGTTCTCATCTCCAAGTCCATTAGCAACTCTGGGTCGATCGTGGAGAAATCTTAGACGAAAGAAGAGAGAAGTTGGACACCCACGTCCAAAGATGAATATGTTTATGTGAATACAGGTAGTTACAAGAAGTTACAGGGGAGTCTAGTATAGACTGCCTCCCGGGCTCATAACTTTCGCACCAAAGAATGGGCGCAGCCGTCTGGCCACTCTGATGTGCGGTGTTTACCCCTATATACCCTGCGACAATAGGTATACATGTGTGAAGGATCCTATCTGTCGCAGGGTATAAGGGGGTAAATAAAGCACATCAGAGTGGCCAGACGGCTGCGCCCATTCTTTGGTGCGAAAGTTATGAGCCCGGGAGGCAGTCTATACTAGACTCCCCTGTAGCGATATTACCATCTAGTACCGATGCTCTTCCTTTTAGTGTGTGACGTTCTCGGGCAACAAAATCGGTGGCCAGCCTTGGGAGGACCACTGCAAATACATGGCTGCTTCGGGCTACTACCCGGTTGTCACCGATGCGGCCGGCAATGAGAGAGCCAATTATAGTCCAATACGTGACAGAGTCTCGGACGCTGTAGCATCCTGCCCTGATCGGACTTAGTGAGACGCACCGGGAGGACGAACGAGCTTGTTGAGCGTCGAGCTCGTGTCGGGACGCGAGCATTGTCGTCATGTATACAGTATAGTTATGTACTCGTATTCGTGACCCCATGGCTTGAGACAGCAAGGCATCTATAGACTATCGATGACTATGTCACCATCAATACTATTTTGGCTCTTTATGTTGTCAGCATCTATGTCATCTTTCCAACTTTGTATCCTGAGTTCTCTACATTTGCGTGCAGCGTCAATCATCGGATGGCTTCAGTCGCCGGCGGCAACGTACGGATACCCGCAGGCCTGGGCCCCGTTGCCGCCATGAAGATACATCCATACCTACGGGCTACATATCTATTCCGTACCATGTTTGTTCATTGTTCATATGTTAAAATTCGGAAACACCGACTTCTGGCCCTCTGACACGTGAAACATCAGGCTGTCCCAGTGTAGAGCCCTCAGCCCCTTCGCAACGTGACCCCCCTGATGCATTACCCAAGCAATCCGTCGTCCCTTTACAGCCATCGAGCGCTCATCTTGACGCGTCATATTCCCAGCGTGGCCCGCCTCCTGGACTCCGTCTGAAGATAAAGATGAAGATTCCGATAGCTCTGTCAAGTCGCCTGCTGCGCCAATTGCCGGGTTTTCCAGGGCCTCAATCGCATCAGCACGCGCCGTTGTGTGGTTTTCAAAGCCATCATCAGCGGCAGCCACATTCTCCTTGTGAGGTGGTTTGCGTGGGGTGGGCAAATTCTTTCTTTTGTCGTCCTATTAATGCGGGGGGGTCTGAACAAGATTTTCATCGGGAATCGTTCTTCTGTTCTAACTTCTACCTATATTACCTTCTGCCAGATGTTCAGCTGGTGGGCGAGTTGGATGTAGCAGCCTCACATCTTAGGCACCACCTCCTGTCCTCTTAGCGGCTGGTAGCGCCTTGGGGCTTTTGCGCATGTACATAGCCTTCTCTGTTCCGCACAGGGCAAGTGGTCAGGTTCTAAGTTAGGTCCACCACTCATTCACATCTCATTTTGATCTATCGTCTGACATGGTCTAACGTCATGCAAAGGACTGTAGGTGCTGCAGCCACGTTCGAGAATATGTACGTACTCCTCCACGGGAGGCGAAACCGGTATGTATGTATTGATTCAGAAGGGGCCCTCGATCGTTGAGAGCGAGACGAGACGACTCAGCAGTCACCATCGCAGGTACCTGGCATTGCCAGGCTATGTATAAGTAGCCGATAACTATATGTACGGCGCCGCATGTATTCCAGAATTGGCATTTCAAAGAAAAGGAGACATTATCCTCAGTATCTAACTGAACCGATTTAAGCCCAACTTTGGGTCCGACATAGTTGACTATACAAACTAGGTGAATCAAGTATGGAGTAGTTACAAGAAATCTTGCCAAAGCTCGGTATGCATTCGCGTTGCGCCATTATCTCTACTTTTTAAACATTTGAGAGTGGGAAATTGCAGTGCACGCAGTGCAACGCCACCCATGAGAAAAAGATGTGAAAAGAAAGCAGAAACATGTTTAGCTTCTCCAGACCCCCTGGGGTATAACAAAACACGACAAGAAAAAAAGGGGCAGCTTCAAATCCATGATGTCAAAATATTTGCAAAAAATTGGAAGAAGGGAACAACCCATGAAAGCATCACTGCTTGTCGCCCCAAAGGCGCCGTAATCACCAAACCAGGACTCCGTGCAGCGATATGCCGCCAAAAAATGCAATGTCGTCAATTAAGGATGTATACAAAGCGCATGAGAAAGAGAGGAAAAAGAGAAAAGGATATATACCCGGTATATAGTGTCCGCGCCGTGCCCAATGGAGAATGAGACGTCATGATGAGACGAAATAAGGCCATTGCTGTGTGTCGTGCCGTGTGCGAGCTTCATCTTTCTTCTGATCCGTTCGTTTTCGACAGTCGTCTCCAATTGATCGCTTGCTTGGCGGTTCAAATCACCCCTTCACCAGGTTCGTCACATTCTCTTCTCCCAAAGAACTCTTTTCCACCAAAGCCCGACGACACTCTACTCAGCATGTCGTTCGACGCCGGAGTTAGTGTCCGGATACTACCTCCAGTATGAAGCACAAGATCCTCTGGCTTGGCGCCTTCATCCTTCGGCCTCGCCACCGCCCGCACTGCCGGGTTCGGGCCCGGATCGGCCATGAGCCTCCCGCTGCGAGACAAGGTCAAACAAACGGGATACACGGCCATGGCCACGTGCAGCGAAATGATGACAATGTACGCTGTTTGAACACTGCCGCCTCGGTGCACGACGGCGTACATGATAAAGGGGAAGAAGGCCGGGCCGGAGCCACCCATGGTGATAAAGGCCGCAGCGCGCTTCGTGCGTCGGCCCTGTCCTCGGAGGCCAATGGCGAAGATGAGGGGCCAGATGGGACCTTGTGCGAAGTAGAATAGCATGAGCGGGATGACTAGCATGTCGGGGTCCGAGGGTCGCAGGACGACGGAGAGCAGCGCGAAAAGGGAGCACAGCGCGACAAAGACGAGAAGGAGGGTGCGAGGCTGTGGGAGAAGACGATGCGACACGGACAGATACGTGATGACTGCGGCAAGAAGTCGCGACATCGCAAAGCCAGTGTGCGCGACGAGCAAGTAGTCCGGGATCGAGAGGGTCAGACCAGGCGGCTTGTCCGGGTCGTAGGTCGAGCCTGAGGATGTGCTGCCTGTGACGGCGCCGGAACCAGTTCGGTCGCCGCCTGGTTGGATCGACACGAGGAGACTGCGGAAGTAGATGCTGTTGCATTCTTGCGCCGCAACATACATGTATTGCGCAAACACGGCCAAGCCGAGTGTGAGAGTCCGCAGCTGGAGTCCGCCTACGGTCCGTTGCTGTGTGTCGAGCGGCAGCTTGCTGGCAGCAAGCTCTAATTCGCCATCGCTGACCTCGGGCAAGGGCATGTAGAAGAAGAACAAGCCCAGAGCGACGCAGAGGAGCGTGATGCCCAAGTACGTCCATTGCACGTTGATGAGGTTTATGCTGGATGACTTGGCCATGTACATTCGACTGAAGCCCGTGAAGAAGACCTTCTCGGCTAGCAGCCCGCTGAGCACGCTTCCAGTGCCTTGCACAGCCTGCGCCAGGAGAAGCCGGGTTTCCCCATGCTCCGGGGGCCCGCAGAGGATCATGAAGGAGTTGGCAGCGACCTCAAGCACCGAGAGTCCAAACCCGACTACAAAGTTACTCAGCATGTACCCGCCATATGAATTGGTGACGGCCGACGGCCAGAAAATGATGGTTCCGATGCCGTAGATGCACAGCCCTACGATGAATGTGACCTTGTAGCCGCCGACATTGCCCGCCACGTCTTTCCCATGGCGCTTTGATCGGTTGTGCTCGTCTCTCCGCAGAAGCCATTCCCCCACGAGAAGGGGGCCGAAGAAGTAGCCCCCTCCGAAATAAGCGCTGGTGAGTCCCAGGGTCTGCGCGTCCGTCATGTTGTTGATGACGCCGATGGCGTTGTTTAAGGTGTTGAGAAGGCCGTAAGAGATGCCCCAAAGAAAGAATAGAATGCCCACAAGGGTGCAGTACTTGGCTGATTCAGCAGTATTGGCTCGCAGCATGCTCTTTGGCTTAGTCATGTTGACGAAGCCGAAGTAGATGCCATTTTCCACGGAACTGGTTGAGATGGTCCCGTTCGTCTGAGAACGATTCATCGCCGACAGGCCCGGTTGTGTGCTTGCGCTCATGTTTCTCGTATCGGTCACTGATAGGAATTCAAATGCCGCCATGGGCTCGTCGACGCCGTCGTCAGGAGATGGCATCGCATTGGCTTGGCCATTGCTTCCTCCGCTCTCAGGTGCGGCCACGACATCGCGCACGGTGCTCGGAGGCGCCTGTCGAGTGGTCGGCGTGTCGACATCGATGTTGGACTTGAACGTCGTCGTCCATCGTGTTCCATCTGGGTCGTAGAGCATAGCCGGCAAGAGCTTGAGGATGAGTGGTTTGAGAGTTGGGATACAAGCACAGGCGAGTCCAACATTCACCTCTACCGCACTCCACAGGAAAGAGAGCGAGGCATTCCAGGCAAAGTCGGCACTCCCTCCGAACCGCGAATTCGGATCGTCAGACATGCCGGTCGGGACGTCTGTGATGGCTTGCTGCAGATAGTAGATGCGCACAACGTCCACAATTGTGACAAATACACCCAAAGAAAAGGTGATGACGAGGATCGTCTTCTGTCGTATAGGTAGTCGCATCCCCGTCAGAACGGGTATGGGTAGCGCGAGTATGGCGAGATCGGTGACGATGTTGATGGGGGCGACACAGATGAACTCGGTGAGAAGTGGAATGCATCTTGCTGCAGAGCTTGCTTCTGTCGACCAGGCCGCGGCCACGGGACTGCACTGGAATATGTTGAGAAAGGTGAGGACCAGGCCGGCAACATTGACAATGGCCAATGTGACCCACGAGGCATACCGCAAGATGACTTGGGTATTTTTGGCCAAACGCAAGTAAAATACCAAGATACTCGTTTTGGCCGCCATCAGGGCAGGGTTGTACAAAATAGAAAACACATATTCAGCACGACGTAATTTTGGCCGGTCATCATCGCTTATATGCGAATCATGTTTGCCCAAGCCTACCATAACTCCATAGTCGATGGCAGAGGAGAGAGACAGGGCCAAGATCCAGGCAAGAATCATGATTCTGTCATCCCAAGTCACGCGTCGAACAATCCAGCACCTGCAAATGATGCGGGCGCCGACTAACACCGAGGCCAGAGCTAGTGTTGCGGTTGTGACGGCAAACACAGACGGCCCTCTGTTCGGCACTGGTCCATCATCATCTTCCGATGTGGAAGACATGACGAGGCGTAGAGTCGAGCAGGCATGCAGAGTGTCGTTTTATTTGTCTTTCGTGGTTAGAGCCGGCCGTGGCGGCAAGAACAAAGAAGTAGGGGCAAAGGGAATGGTCTTCGCAAGATAGCTTGTTGCGTGGTGGCCAGCAGACGCAACGGAGACATGTTTCAATGGAGGCGTGGTGAAGTGGCCATGTTTTCGTTGTTGGCTTTTGGGGTAATTGAGAAAGTTCGCAACGAGTCCCTTGCCTGCACGAGCCTGAATTGTGTCTGGTCGACTCCCGGGTTACAACAAAGGCGGTGGGATAAGTGTCAAATTATATCAGAAAGGGGCAATATTATCTCAATCCAATGTATACCAAACTGGCCGAAGTGTCGAGCAGGGTATGCCGTACTACTGCTGATGCGCAAGGTAGGTCTCGTTCAGATACAGCGACAGGCCTACGGCCATAACAATGGGGTCGACAGAGTGAAGGGATTGCCGGTGCAGGTTCAACCTTCCGGGTTTCAGGCGTCGCAGAAGCTGGCCTCGAAGCCCTCGATTCGTACCCGTGACAAATGCTGGTGCTAGGAGTGTAGTCTAGTGGCGAAAATGATACGGGACAAATAACTCTGGGTGAATCGCACAAGATACCGTTGTGAAACGAGCAACCAAGGATGACGGGTTTGTAAATGGTAGCTGCGTTGAGCGGACAGGACATAAGAGGAGGGTTTTTTTCGCTTGATAGAACGCAGAACAGCGGACTTGACGATGTGAGGATGGACGATCAGCTTCAACTAAGCCTTGGCTAGGAATCCTGAGCTAAAGCAGAATGGACATCTACACGATGTATCGTACGTGGCAGGCCGACATTCAGCCAATCCCGATACAAAGGCCCATTGCGAAGAGGAGGGCAACAAACCCGAAGAGGCGAAACGGTGCGAAGGACAGGACGGTGATGTCGACCAACAGACAAGCATATGAGGCATGGTGGCTCTGAGTTGGGCAGATGGACTAGGCCAGAACAGGTCAGGACAAAATATGCATGAATGTGATGAACCCGAGCGCGGTACAATCCATGTGCGGTTCGTCTCCAGACCATTGTTCATCCTGTCGCATTGATTGGCGATGAAGCAACCTGGGGAGATGACCGGCGCATCGGCGGTGCATTGTGCATGACGGAGCGATTGAGGTAACTGAGGCGGGGCAGCGGAGAAAAAAATGGAGGCGGGGGTCGATTAGGGGGTGGAGAGGAAATAGGGCGTCGATCGACGACGAGCGACGGCGAAGCTTCATGGTGTTTACCTGTCGTCGTCGTCGTCGTCGTCGTCGTCGTCGTTGTTGTTGTTGTTGTTGGGACGTTGGTGTGATGGACTGTGATAGACACTTGGGCAGCGAGGAGGTTGAGGTGGACAAGTCTGTATGGCCGCACGGGCAGAAAGTTGACCGCTCACAGTTCACGATACCTATGCATGTGACCGGGCCGTCGACGATCCGGCTGCCAGATGTCCGGCTGCCAGTCGCAAGGGTCCAACTGTCAACGCGCCGAAAGTGGTGGCACCGGAAAGTACCTACAGAGGCTACAGCACATCCCTCCATCGTGCCTGCCTTGCATCTTCATGTCCGTCACCGCCTCGCTAAAATTGTATCTACATACTACATACCTGATTGAATCAGCGCATTTCTCTTCACCTGAGCCAGAACTCTGTCGTCGATACCTGCGACGCGTGCAATTCTCAGCAATCCTCGCCAGGCGGTGTATCGACGAACCCACGCTGGTCATTCGATCAAGCTGCCGCCTCGCAATCCTTGCAGGTGGCGTGTGTGGCTGGGGTCCGGATCTCTTCAGGAGATTTGACAGATCCTTCTCCGAAGAAGCAAGAGCCAAGCAACGCAACCACAACGCGGCTGCGCTGAGTTAAGGTATGTAGGTATCTAAGTCGTCGACCCATCGACGATGAACTATGTTTGTACATACAATGTGACTGTTCGGTGAGGTAATGCGCCAGTATCCAGGTACAGCATAGTAGCCATGTGTTGACGCTGAACAGCCAGCCCGAAGCATGAACCGTGTTGGCCTCGAAGTCTTTCACGGGGGGGTTAGCTGCCAACTTTTTGCGGGGGTTGTGTTGCATGAAAGAGTCTTCTACCATTGAGGGGTTACCTCCTACGATATACATATATGTAGGTTGTACCATGCGACAGGAAGATTGGGATTCCACGTTGGCGTCAGAGACGTTTCGAGTCGACAGTGGAAAGCGAGCCTCGCTGAAGAATACTTCCACGTCGGTCCAACCTGCAAAGTTGGTATTACATACCCTTCGGTGGCTTCCTAGGTATGTACTGCCGGCCTACAGGTTACAGTACCTACCCTCTATATCAAACCGGGATTCTCGCAAAAAATCGACATCCCGAGTGAGATGGTCTCCACCGTGGCGTTATCGGACCTGATTCTTTCGCTCACCATCTCTGAATCACGAACCGGACCAACCAACTATGTACGGTACCTGCCGCCCTCCGTTCTTCAGGCGTCACTGGGGTCCTGAGTCTGTCTGAGTCTGTCTCTGTGTGATGAACCAGCCGCCCGCGAGTCGCTAGGTCCATCGCGAGCATGTCGATGCGGTAGGAATGCCCTACCCGCGCCGGCAGGCTTATCTTGTGCGAGCCGAGTATTCGGCACGACAATGTCTCTGAGTGGCTCGCAGACACCGCCGCTTTTATCTCCGGACATTGCTAGTGCCAATTTCGTGTCCTACTTGTCGCCATTTCTAGACGCTCCCGCCGTCAATTTATGACAAAATCATTGCACCCGCCCGCTCTGGTCGTCTTCCGCTGGCGCTTTGAGTTCACTGCAGTACTATGTACGAGCATTAGTAAAAATGCCTTCTTTCTCATTCCACCGCCAGCGCAATTCCGTTGCACGAGACTGAGTCTATGTCTCCAAGCAATCACGATCCTGGCTTTCTTTTCGTACCTGTCAGAAAATACGGTGGCTGCAGCCGTTCTCAGCTTATTGGACAGAGATTCCCTCCGTAACATTGCTTAACATTCGTCCTGCAAATGAGGGATAACGCGGGACAGGTTGGAAGACGGAAGAACGCAGCTCGTCAGTAACTAATAAAGCAGGTCGTATACATCACACACCCGTGTAACGTGTGTCGTATGTGACTGGTATAAACGAAAAGTGTGTGAGTGCTGGCTGCGGTGTGGCAGAGGTCACCACAACTTCACCAGCTATATTTTCCCTCTAAAGATTTACGACAGGCGATAGAGTCAAGACAAGCAACGAAAAGGCTGTTACTCACAAAACTCGTCGGACACAATTAGCACGCTGTTTCCGGTTTCACGCTGTTGGACCTAAAACTCATTCCCCAGCTGTAGGGTAGGCCTGCTCGGTCCCTACCTACCTCCTACAGTAAGACACTCCGCCGATGCATTGATCAGGTTCATCAACGCTCAGATGCATTCAATTACGATGTCTGCGTTGAGCTATCTGAATATATAAACAGAGGCCTCATTCCCAGTCTTGTCCATCTTTTCCGTATACGAATACGCGCCGTCCTTGTTCGAGCTACCCCCGGACAGCTTCGTCTCTTGAATGTGCCCCAACTGGGGACCCTCGTAGCGTTTTCGACCATCAAGAACCCACGTCGTACTTGCGATGGCGACCATGATAACTAGGGCAAGGATACAGTAGTTCATGTTTTGAGCTGTGACCGGGACCTGGGGAGGGAAGATGAAGAGAACGGTGGTGATAATCGCCCCAACGACGCCAGTCTGAACAGAGAAAGTTAGACTTCGGGTCGCCGGGTAATATCAGTCTTTCCAGTTCTTGCATACATATGTATAGAATTTCCCTCTATTTGTTCAAGGGCCCAACTGAAAAGACAGGATGGAAAAGGGAATGGAAAGAGGCCTACAATGTTCAAAACCCAGCCCCAAGCTCCAGGAATCTTAAACGACCCCGATCCTCAGGCAACATGGCGCGACCACGAAGAAGATAAATGGCAGGCGGATTCGCATAAGTCATGCCAAAACAAACCACAGCCGCCGATAAAATGGCGTTGAACGAGCTGCTACACCCCAAGAAGATGCATCCAAAGACAATGACCCAGCCGACAGTCCACAACAGCGCATTCAGAGGCACCTCGAGCGTGGGATGGACACGCGCTAAGAAGCTACCAAATGGTAAGCCATGGTCTCGTGCGAAGGCATAGCTCATGCGCATGCTGGTGCACATGACGGCGATGATGGTCAACGTGACGCCCAGGAGCGGGAACATGAGCAGACAGATACTCCCGATCTTGCTCTTCGAAGCCTCCATGAGGATCTGCAGTATGGGGGCCCATTTGGCCGTGATGATATCGTCCATGTTGTTGACACAGAAGAGAAGACTGCTGAGGAAGACGAAGTCGGTGACCATGCCTGAACGCGATGCGGTAGACCATGATTTTAGGACCCTGGCGCCGAGGGTCTGGAATTTCTTCAATAAAGTGGGCGGTTGCGTCGAAGTCTAGAATGTAAATGAGTGACGAGGCGTGAAAAAATGGTCATGTCGAAGCTAAGTATTCGGACCCAGTCTTGTTTTATACGACCGAGTCTTGGATACGACCTCAAAGATTGACCCTTGAGTCCATCTCACAAGTGACGGGGGCACAATACGGTGAGACGGCAGATTCTGAAAAATGAAGACTACGATCGCGCAGAAGGAAAAGAAGGAGAAAGAAAAAGGATGAGATGTGCAAAAAAGGAAGGAAAAAAAAAATTACAGACTTCACCCGTCAGTGAAAATAAACTCTGGAGCATCCCCAGCATCCACGCAAGGCCATCCGGCCACCCAGTATCGTTCCGAAAATGCGCATACACAGACTGCCCCGTTTGGAAGTTGGGAGCAGCACATGTATGATGTCAGGACCGTGATGACAATGACGACGAATCCGGCCACCGTCACGGACCACAGGAAAGCGGTCTTTGTGAAATACGACATGAACCGAGTGAGTAGAGCGTTGACGAGAAATGCGACAAGGGCAAACGCAGTATAAATTAGAAACTGGTGCCACGGCTGGGCATCGAACGCCGGATGCAGAAAATTGATCATGTTAAGGACAAAGGTGCTTGCGAGGAGAGATGCCGCCGCACTAAGGGCTACCCATCCACAAGACGTTGATCCAGCCCGTAATGTAGCTGATACCGCGGCTGGACGACTTCCACGAAACGATGGCCGCCCAGTGGTATTGTCCGCCGGCGGTAGGATACGCCGAAAGGAACTCTGCCGGCGACGCAGCCAGGCAAAGATTGCAGGACCCGGCGATGAGGAGACCCCAGACGACGTCGCTGGAGCCACCTGAGGGCAGCGCGAGCGAGATGGGCGCCGAGAGGGCAATCCAGGTGTTGAGGATGGCGAAAGCGAGGTCAAGCATAGAAAGCATGGAGAAGTTGCGCTTGAGTTCTTGCTTGTGGCCCATGGACTCGAGGGCGGCCTCATCGTCGACGAAGTTGCTTGGTTCGCGGACACACCGGATGGACTCGGGACCGGGTTTGGAGCTGGAGTTGTCATCGCCACGGCTAACATGTGTCTCTGATGATTCCATCTTGCGGACTCTCAATGGAAAAACGGACCTCAGTCGAAATGACTTCTTCAAAGCCCCGGTTGTGGTAATCGAACTTTCGCCGGCTCATCCACACGCCTCTTCGCTGACACACCAAGCTTGCGCGAAAAGTCTCTCTGTCAACTCGCACTCGTTGATTCATAATTCGCCAGAAACACGGAATTCAAGAAAATGAATGTGCTTCTCACTTCAACTAGTCAATATACGCACGCACGCACGGATCGAAGAGAGTTCATATATAAAGAAAACAATAAGAAAACCCGTTCCTGGAAAAGAAATCTTCATCCCTTTCTTATCCCTGATTCCATTTCTCCTCCATGGAGAAAAGAATCGTGCAAAAAAGCAGCCGCCGGCATTGGGCCCACGGAAGTCAGGCCCCGTTCCCTGCGTAACTCGGGATAATTTCCGTGAATCGCGAAAATCTACGCTGCATTTGAGTATCTGCGAGTCTTCAGTCATCAAGCCTGGTCTCCACGCCTAAATGAGGCATCGAGTTCCCTGACACTGGCCGATCTGTTCTGCCTCATGGAAAACCGATACCGATATGGATCTCATAGAACCTATGGACCCAGTGTACACTCGGCCGGGCGTTGAGAATGCATCCACGCCGGGTGGATAGGACGGTAAACCTTGATTTGTTTCGTGAAAATCTGATCGAGTGAGCGTTGTGTAGGTGATGTGACCCATGGGGCATTCATGTTAATTGGAAGAAGGTTTGCGTCTCGTTCCGGATGAGGTTGTAGTGCGTGCTTGGGTAGATGCGATCCTGACGGCCCCTTGGCGGGTGCCGCGGGTGCGGAACGGGGTAACTAGTTGAACGCTATTGGGTTGCCGCGGTAGTAGTTCTATGAATAAGACTACGAAGTGGTGGGAATAATATTCTCTTGCGGCATCAGACCAGTGTGTTGAATATAGGTAAGGTAGGTTGGTAGTTGAGATGATTCCAGCCATGGAGTTTCCACGGGGCCCGGGGGTGACTGACGGGTCCAGCGTGGTTTTTTGGACGCGCCGCACTATTGAATGAGGGAAGTAATTAAGCTTTTATCCCGCTCGTGCGTCATCGTTGCCCTCACAGCTTGGAGTGTGGTGCGACGTGCCTTCTGGAAAGAGCATATATATACATGGCAAGTCACTGCCGCTCTAGTTTTGCAATAGGTAGCCAGCCATGATAGTCTTCGCCTGGCAAGCTCTCTATCTCATGTTTCATACGGACTCAGACTCGGAGGAAAATCATCGAGCGAAATTCCACAAGTTACACCGTGATCGAGTCCAGCTGGAGTGTCATCGCGTTTCCCTGTCGTGTAAAATTTACTTTGGCCTTGCATGGATATAAGCTCAGGCCTCATTCCTCGGAACACCCCTGGCAGATCTCTCATGCGGTTCGCAGCGGACTCAAGTTGGTTCCGCATCTCTTCCAATGTTGGTCCGTAGAGAATACTATCTTGATCATCGAGAGACTCATGCAATAATAATTCGAAGCTTGCTTAAGTTCCTCCTGAGTCCTGAAGCGGCCGCGAGCATCATGTTACACAGAGCAGAACAGAGTGCTCTCAGTTCGCTCCGCTGTGCAGTGTCAAGGAAAGACCCGGCCGCCGTAAGGTAGTTCTCAAAACGAGCCGCGCTTCCACGTTGCCGTGTACCAACGTCCAACGTCATCCCATTGAGGAGCGTCTATGATTTTTCGTATCGAATGCTGCCGAGAGGTCAGACTGAAGTATGTATATTCCGTGGTGGCTACGTGACGCGCTGTCAGCGTCCCAAAGGTGATCTCCAAAATATGCTCTTCTCTATTATCCTCTCCATTCTCGAGGTCCGGTAGAGTGCCTCACTTCTCTGTACCGCAGGCTCTTCATACGATTTGATCAACATGCAGCCGACTACGAAAACATATCCCTCAAAAAATATATATATATATATATCAATACACAGAAAAAAGTCTACTCCCCGCTCTTGCCCATCCCATTTGCCCACACGCCGCCCCCATCCAGATGCTCTCCGGGCAGCTCCATCCCCTGAATGTGTCCCAACCGCGGACCCTCAAAGTGCTTGCGCCCATCAAAGACCCACGTTGTGCCTGCGATTGCGAGCATGATGCCGAACACGACGATGCAGTAATTCATGTTGTTGGCTGTGGCGGGCAGTTTGGGGGGGAAGACAAAGAGGACGGTAGTTACGATAGTCCAGAGGATGCCGATCTGAGGACATTTTAGCTTTTTTTCCTTCTGATGTCTCGCTTTCTTCGATTCACGAATGCACACGTGTCTCATGTTCTGTTTTGGAAGAGCGCTCAGATAAAGAAAGGGCAAAGAGAGATTCGACCTACAATGTTGAAAGCCCAGCCCCAAGCCCCAGGGATTTTAAACGACCGATCCTCAGGCAACATGGCTCGCCCGCGAAGGAGGTGTATGGCAGGCGGAATCGCATATGTCACGCCCAGCGCAACAACCGCCGCCGATGTGATGGCGTTGAACGTGCTGCTGGATCCCAAGAAGATACATCCAAAGACAATCACCCAGCCTACGGTCCAGAATAGCGCGTTGAGAGGCACGTCAAGCGTGGGGTGAACGCACGCGAAGAAGCTGCTGAACGGCATGCCGCGGTCCCGCGCAAACGCATAACTCATGCGCGTGCTAGCACAGACGAGTGTGACCGTGGTAAAGACCATGCATAGGAGCGGGAAGATGAGCAGACAGGTGCTCCCAGCCTTACTTTTGGTCGCGTCCATGAAGATTTGCAGAAGGGGTCCCCAGCTGGCCGTGATGACGTCGTCCATGTTGTTGACGCAGAACAGTAGACCGCTGAGAAAGATGAAGCCGGTCAACATGCCGATAAGGATGCAGTAGAGCATGATTTTAGGGCCCTGGCGCTGAGGGTCGGGAATTTCCTCAATCATATGAGCCGTTGCATCGAAGCCTAGTCTATACGTGAGTGAGAGACCGCCAAGGAGCTGGAGTTGATGTCGGGGGCTGGTGAACGACTACACGAAAGAAGACGATATAACTCACCCGTCAATGCAAATGCACCCTGGAGCAATCCCAGCATCCACGCGATGCCATCGGACCATCCGGTATCATTCCTAAAATGTCCATACACAAACTCGCCGGTCTTGAAATTGGGCGCAGCACATGCCAGCACGGTAATGACAATGACGAAGAAGCCAGTCACAGACCACAGGAAAGCTGCCTTTGTGAAATACGGCAATAACCGCGTGAGCAGCGCGTTGAGGACAAGCGCGATGAGGGCAAACGCCACATAGATGAGAAACTGGTGCCACGGTTGGGCGTTGAATGATGGATGCAACAACTGGATAATATTCATGACAAATGTGCTTCCCAGGAGAGGACCCGTCGCGCTGAGGGCTACCCATCCGCACACGTTGATCCAGCCCGTGATGTAGCTGACGGCGCGGCTGGACGACTTCCACGACACGATGGCCGCCCAGTGGTACTGTCCACCTGCAGTTGGATATGCCGAGAGGAATTCGGCCAGCGACGCAGCCAGGCAAAGATCGCAGATACCGGCGACGAGGAGGCCCCAGATAACAGCGCTGGAACCGCCAGACGGGAGCGCGAGCGTGATGGACGCCGCGAGAGCTGTCCAGGTGTTGAGAATGGCGAAAGCAAGGCCAAGCATAGACAGCATGGAGAAGTTGCGCTTGAGTTCCTGCTTATGGCCCATGGCCTCGAGGGCGGCGGCATCGTCGACGAAACTGGCTCGTCGTCCGTCGCCTGGCCGACTGGACTTGGAGCTGGAGCTATTCTCGCGACGGCGAGCATGTGTTGGTACTGATTCCATGTTTCGGGTTTGGACGAATCAAACACGGCCGGGCTTCAATTTCTGGTATAGGTCGAATTTCACCAGACTCATCCAGACGTCGCTTGGCTCACACGCCAATTTCAGGGCAAAATCTCTCGTCAAACACTCACGTCGAGTCCAGATGCCAAGCATAAAGCATCGCGTGTCCTAGAACGGATTCGCAGGGACACGGAACACTGGAAGACGAATCTACTCCTCACTCACACAATACATACGCACGGAGCGAGTAACGGTGAAGGATTCAGGAAAGAAGGCAAAGGCCAACGCAACCGTGGAAGGTCTCTTCATGACCGCCTTATTCCGTGCTTCCTTTCCCCTCTCTACCAAAGCTACACGCGTGGCATGGGCGACATCGGGCAACCGCGGAAAGCAGGCCGTGTTATCTGCGTGGAACTTGCTTTTCCGAGTGTCCAGTCGTCATGCATGATAAGGACTGTCAGGCTGCGGCATCGATCTGACTGGCCAATCTACTCCTCTCAAGATGCCGAAGCGCGTGGCTAAATTGGGCGCCGGTGACATCTGGGGTATGTATGTACATATCTGGGGGATATTCGGAGAACCGAGGCAACGGGCACCTGGACGGAGGGCCCCGCGACTGTGGAATGCAGTCATGCTAGGATGGGGAGGACAAGGAGAAAACAACATTTGTGGCGGATGATGATGAGAGGGAGGGGACTTTGAGGAAATGGTCCTGTGGAAAAGCGCTTTGCCAGAACTGTCGGTTCTTGCTCCGCTTTCAGTCAACCACCCTGTTACCCCGCAGTTCTGTTATTTGTCATCGCTCTCTCACATTTTTCTTGTGACATGTTGCTACTTTACTTGTTGAGACACCTTTTGTGATCAAGGGACGCTTTCTGTTGAGCTGTCGTGTCAGTCTGGATTTTGCATGGTTCTCTTGCTGTTCTTGAGTTACATTCCGGTCTGTTGGGTTCCTAGGCATCTGGAGAGATCGCATGAGACATCCGAAGTTTAACAAATCGGAAGCCAGTTTGAGCATTTGGATAAAATAGTGGAGGGAGCCCACTGAGGATAGAAAAGGAGGGGGGGGGTTGTCGTGTTTGGAGGATTTAGTTCCTATCGTGAGGATACTGATTGAGTCTGATTCTATCTTCTCTTTTTAGTCTGGTGGATCGTGTCAGATCTATCAGCAGTTCTTCTCTTGTTCTTTCTCGGTGAGCTGAGGTTCTGTTCTTACCCGTTGGACTTTGATCCGGGTTCCCACCTTTTTCGGCCCTTTCGACCTCCGGTATTTTCTCCTGTGGAGGAACTGCGTCAACTTTGTGAAGAACTGGCCAGTGGGTCCCTAGCAGCTTGGCGGTTGCGAGTTGATTGGCGCTACCAAGATTGAGGTATAGGTATAGTCAAAAATAAGAGCGATTCTCTCATTGGGGCCTTAGATCAGTGGTAGATTATGTGATTCCAGCCTTGGAGTTTCCACAGGGTCGTCCGTTCGATCCGGGCAGGCCTCAATTATATTTCTGCCAAATTTCATTTTTTTTACGTGTCGAAACCATCTTGCACTAACATCAAGAAATGTCATTTTGTTCTCTTCTCTTTTAGTAACTATCCTAGAAAGGGTACTGAAATGTTCTCATTAGGTATCTACAGTAATGCACCGTGAGGATGCATCCACAGACGTTAGAATGTCCGACTTACCAGTGACCACAGCCCCGTTCGCTGCTCACTTATTTGGCTCGCTTCACACTTGTCACGTCTCAATGACGGTCTCGTACTTTAGAAAATGCGCCACCTGAAACAACCATGACCTACTTCACGCGTGAGACGCTCTTTCGCTGCTTGCTTCGATCAGATGTATATTTACTTAATATGCAGACGTACGCGGGATACGCCAAACCCGATAGACTCGCCACTTGCAAGTTGCCAGCTCAAGCATTGGGTACTTGTTTGCCAGCACCATGCCAATGAATCACGATCGTCTTGTACTTGACTCAGGCTCCTGTTCCGTTTTCCTTCCGTTCCGAAACGCTATTTAACCCCTCTTCCTTCTGCTTCGATGGACTTTTCTAGGTCCGGACCCTACTTTCTTGTCCCGAAAATTAAAAGACCTCGTCACTTTTCATTCAGACGGTTCGACTCCAAATTTTGATGGTCATATCAAGACAGAGCAGCAAAACCACAGCCAAAACCATGGGAAGCCCAGAGACGCTCTCTCGCCCAGAGCCTCAACCTCACACAAAACTCCTCTCCCACCCCGCTGCCCATAAACAAATTATCGGTCCAGAACGGGCGCCTCGTGTCCGAGCTCTTCCCATTCAAAGAACGGACAAGTTGAAGGAATGGCTGAATATATTGAGAATTAAGCCATGCTGAGTGCTGGGAGCCGCGTCACGTGACGGCCGTACCAGCCGAACGTGCACATATTTTCACTTTCCCACTTCTCGGGTAGTTAACTAATCTAGCTCTTTAGTCAAATATACACCACCATTATGCCCCCCAAATTGCTCAACAGAATATAGATTAGGTACATATAGGGCGCTTGGGCCGAGTTCATGTGCGACTGCGCGACAAGGCCGCCCAGCGAGTCGGTTGCCGAGCGGCCCGACCCCGACAAGGGCAGGATTGCCGGGACAGCCAAAACCGCCATCGAACATCGAAACATCCAGTACTTGGTGTACCACCCCGACAAGACAGCCTGGACAGTCGAAGACCATCACATATGATTTATCGAGGTAGTCGTCCGAGACAACCTGCTGCGGGCCTTGTGGTCGGAGAAGGAGTCAAGGACTGGCGGCATAACTTAGAAGCCGCTGGGGATATGATAGGCTGTGTGTGAGTTGTTGTGCTATTTGAAGACAGCATGCCTTCACGCTGAAGATCTGGCTTGTTCATCGTGAAATGGGGATTGTCTTGGCCTTTTGTATTGCGCATCTTCTGCGGTGATGTTCGGAAGTGTGAGAATGAAGTCAATCACAGATACTATTGAGGAATATGTTGAGCAAATTGGGGGGCAAAATGGAACTTTCGTTTTGACTAAGAAGCTAAGTTTCCCAAGTTGTGGGAACATGGGAATATTATGTACATAGGGTGCGAGCATGGCTTATTCCTCAATATTTGTAAATACTCTAGATAGGGGTGAGCCTTCTACTCCCAGCCAACAATGACAAATAGGTGAGTCCACGTCGGGGACGTTCCGTGCATACAGGAACGCTCGCAAGCCTATTTTTTCCGTGCGCATCTGGATGA
>SRPQ01000253.1:0-29002 GCA_018360075.1 Claviceps cyperi
AAAAAAAAAAAAAAAAAAACAAAAAAAAAAAAAAAAAAACCCTTGTCCACGAGGACCATATATGGGGGAACATTCATCTCCCAATGAGAACAAGTATCCTGCTCGCTTCGTCCAACCATTCCTCCGCATCGGATAGGCAAAAAAGGTAATGTACCTAGCTACATGCCCTCCATTCTCGGACGACAAGACAAGCCAACAAACAAGGGCTGTGGACCTATGGCCCAAAGCGAACAGTAAGCTTGCTGATTTGGGGGCCAAGGCGGGATCCCAGCTCGCTCTCCTTGCCTGATATTGTTTTGTCACTGTCTTGTCTTGTCTTGTCTTGTCTGCCTGGACTGGACGGACCATCACAATCGTGTCTTCCGGCAGTTCAGCCCTTCCGCCCCAGAAACAAATTGCCACTCCATCTTCTTCCCCCCCTTCCCCTCTATATCCTCCTTCGTAGCTTAACGTTATCTGCCGCTTGCATCCGGGGGCCTCCCATACATTTCCCCCGCGCTCTATGCGCTCCGTGATTGGCGAGAGTTCCAATAAGTCCTACGAAGCTTCCATACACTACGTACACCACTACGGGTTCCTCAAAGAAGTATGTCCATTTCGTCGTATTCATCAAATCGGGGCTATTCTTCTCAGACCCCGCAGTGCAAGTACACAAGACAAAATAAAATGTCAGCTCCAGTGTAAGAAGAAGACAAGTCAAAAATAAAGGTTAAAGGTTCAATCAAGTCAAGTCAGATTACAGTACAGTCATGACATGCGCCCGCCGTAATACAATGTCGTTATCTGGTCCCCCTTCTCTCTCCTCTACCCCTCCTCTACCCTCCTCTACCCTCCTCTACCCTCCTCTACCCTCCTTGTAAGCTCCCTTCAGCTCCTCCATCATCTTTCTGCCCAGAAGGCCCATAACACCTCGTAGAATCATTCCATAGCCCTTCGCCCGCCGGTTCCCCCATTTCCGTATCTGCCAGTCAATCCAGGAAGCATATGCAAAGGAAATCCAAAATAAAGAATGCAAATCAACGGTGTAAACATCATAAGCAGGCGGCCAAATAAGAACCCAAGCAACACAGCAAGTAGGAAATGTAGAAAAAGAGGAAATCAATCAAGAACATAGGACATCATCGACAGAACTGCAAAATACAATATTGCAAAAAAGACAAAACATGAAGAATAAAGGAGATGCTAAAAAATGAAATGACGACGACAACGCAACTTCAAACTTCAAAAGACGAAATAGGAAACAAAACCTCTGGGGTATCCCGAGTACAGACACCGCTTCCCAAGATTCGCAGCGGCTGTCTACTTTCTCTATTCCTTGCTCTCATCATTGCCATGATCAGCCAGTGGGACACGTCGGGTGAGCGGATTGGGCGGCCCCCATTTCCAGTGCCCTGCCTGCCATCCGCTTTGTTTGCCATCTCGCAACTCGTCGTCCTTCTCAGGGCTCCCCTGCTCCTCATGCCTTCTTCCCCCTCACCGTCTCACGCTCTCGAGTGTTGGTGGCGCAGGGAGGAGTGGAATGAGCGAGATGGGGTGCCATCCAGACGTAGAGCCTGGTTTGGATGCCCTCTTCTACACCGCCCATGCATGTCCTTCCGACTCCTGCGGTTGGCTGTAGCTTCGTTTCTTACCTTTTTGCGTTATTGTGTCGTAAGAACTCCGTACTCCCCGCAGTGCCCGTACAAGGCAAGAAAAGCCCCTTCTGCGACCCTTTGTCGTTGCCGCTTCTTCTACTTCTTCCCCTTCGCCTTCTTCTCATTGTCCTCATTGCCTTAGCTGCCGTAGATCTCCTAGTAGCCTTAAATTTCCTCATTACTTTCGCTTCTCTCGTAAATCGTGCTCTCTTGCCCTCGCTGGTCCTCCTTCGCTCGGTCGAAGTTGGCCGTCATCGAGCCCTGTGACTTGACTAATCACCACCGTTGCTACTGTCTACACGGTCGTCCGTGCCTGTCGGGCAGTCGACGTACGTAAACTATCAACCTGACTTCCCCGCTCGTGCTGCAAGGAATTATGTAACGTCCCGGCTGTGTGGTTATTCAGGTCGCTGCTCTCGAAATACATGCGTCAGGTTCCAAAGCAGTGCAATGCCAAATCAAAATCGAAACGTCAAACCTGTACAAATGCCCATCAAACTGCCTCATCTGAACATCGCGGGATCGAAGAAGCACCCGTGTTAAATCCGACGTACCGCAAAGTAGTTGATATACAGATGCTTCTTCTCTCCCTCCTTCCTGCAGGCTGCCCGCGGAGTCTGAGCCCAGCTTCGGGGCCCCGGCCTCCTTCAAAGTCGTTGCCAAGTCGGTGAGATATCTTGTATATTGGTTCTTCGACTCTGAACAGCCCGAATTCCAAAGGAGTAAAGGAAGAAAAAGGCATGATGAAAAAATATACAAGACCTCAGATCTCTCAAAGCTTAGCGCCATAGACCGTGTTCATGTCATCACAATATGCCACGCTCCCGGTGATGGCGATCCTCGGCCCGCGACGCTCCTCCAGCAAAGGGGTTGGGAAGCATGGTGAACTCGAGGTCGGGCTTGACCTTGCGACCATCGGAGAGGTCTGCGCCGTGTCTGTTTCCAAACAAATCGACACGGTGGTGGTTCTCATACGCCGTCGACTCGGGATAGTATTGGTAGGCCTTGCCAGGAGGCCTTCCTCCATTTGACGAGGAAAACATGCCTTCTGGCGGCATGTCGTGATGCCTAACAATATTGAAATTGCTACCGCGACCATCGTAGCCCGGGTGATAGGCCATTCCACCAGGTCCCATGGCAGCACCATTGCCGTAGTCCGTCACGGGCCCCAATGGCCTGAATCCTCCACCTCCAGGGGCGCCGCCTGCACCACCCCCATGGCTGTTGCGTCTCTCATTCTGATAGTGGCCTGGTGACCGGCCGCGAACAATCATCTTGGCCGACTTGCGGTACGCCACCCTGACAAATTGATCGGCGACCTGAGTGCCCACATCTGCCCAAAGTTCGACGACCAAGTGGTAGTACTGCTGCGCCGCTCTTCGCTTGCCGTTGTTCTGTGTCGCTTGCTTGAACTGAATGCGCTCAAACGTGTGCTCTATGGGAAACTGATGGCTAATCCCCTGCTGACTGGAGAATCCGTCTGCAAACAGAGGGCGTGTACTACTTGCCATGACAGCGCCATCACCGTACATGCTCATGGCTCCGTGCGGTGCCAAGTTTGTTTTCGGAGCCAGAGGGGCCTTGTTTGGCCTGGATATGGGGCCCTTGTCCCGCTTTGGTGTGTGTTGAACAAGCTCAATATTGTGTTGTTCATTGTCTGCCACCATGGCAGAGATGCTCATGGCAAAGCCGTAGACTTGAAAGGTTTGCGGCCCGTTGCCGCCAGAAACTGGGCCTGGTGTGAACTGAATGGGCACGCTGGGATAATTCGGACTCAGAGAGAAGGAGCAAACGCAAGCAAGGTAATTTCTCCTGTAGCAGGTCCACTCTCGTTCCGATGACAAAAACGGTCCCTTGTCAATGGTTCCATGGATGTCAACTTTGATGGGCGTCATGCTGGGATCCATGTACACCAAGCTGCCCAGCATTTCGAGAGACAACAGAGGAGGAGCATCTTGTAGATTGCCTCTTTGGTTGTACGGGTGTCCATCCATCCTGAGGTGAGGTCCGTAGTCCGTCAAGGGTTGTCTTCGAGGGTCGGAATACGAAGGTGCTCGAGAGTACTGGTCCGAAACCTGTCTCTGGAAAGCAAAATGATCCCGAGGATGTATGTGAGGGCCAAGATGCGGCAGCGCCGGAGTACGGTGATTTTGGAGATGATGTTGTTGGGCATGTGCCATGCCCGTGGAGGAATTGGTACTATAAACTCGTCAGCGTTGTCAAGCTGGCTCGGCTCCGCGCGGCGCTTGATTATCTTTCCCAAAACTCATAACGCAGGGTATCATGCTGGTTCGGAACCGAAACGGTGGCCAGGGCGAGAACCTACTGGGAATTCAGACGCAACCTGCCATCTGGAGCGAAGATTGACCCGCTGGGAGGATAGATGCCGTTTGAGTCGTGAGTGTAGTTGGAGCCCGGCGGCAAGTCGTTACTGGGCTGGAAGAGGCCGAGGATAGGCGAAGGTTCAGGGGGCTCTATCGGGAGAGATGAGTTGCCGCTTTCCTGATTGTATCTGTCCATTGGTTAGTCTGTGGGCCGACGATGCAACAAGTTGAAGAAGAGCTTCAAAGATTCAGAAAGCGGCACAGAGTTGACTACCACAAGAAACGCTGTCCTGCCTATCCATGCGATACGATGTGTTCAAGTACCACCAACTTTCTGGGTAATACCGTCAACGCCTAGGTTGCACGAGACAAGCAGATGGATGCGGAAGGACAGGATGCCGTTCCGGTGCCTTGATAGCTACAGGAGACGCAGCAAGGGATATAAGCGATGAAGGGGACGACAGGGGATGCAGAGAGTCAAGACGGCAAAAGCTGACTGAAAACATCCAGGAAAAGAAGTAACAATAAGAATGAAAGTGAAGGACCAAGAGAAAAGGGGAAAGAGAAACGGGTGGGGGAGAGGCAAGCTATGTTCTCAAATACAAGATGTTGATTTGCTATTTTCCCTCTTATTGCTAATTTTGCTGCCTCTGCAACTGCTGTTGAATTCTCTGGCAATTGATGATGATGATTTGTTGTTGTTGTTGCAACGGCAGCAAAACTCTATAACGACTCTCACACCGTGCAAACAGGGTGGGTGGGAGTGGTGGCAGAGCGACCTGTGGCATGGAAGCTCTCGAGGTCTAACCTAAAAAGGCCATAATGTTGAAGACCAGAAAATGAAATGATCAAGATAGATGGTGACACACGCATGGAACTGGATTTGAATGCGACGAGAACCATTCGCGAATGAGAGCGACCACCTACCTTGAGTCTCCCGTTGACGGCTGTATATCGATGTAGTCGAGCTCCGCACATGGCGGCGACGAGGAGCTGTAATCATTCTGCAGAACAGGAAGGATGTCAGTTCATCTCCTGGTTTGCATGATTTCGAACTCCGAGTTCAGTAGACGGGGAAGAAACGGCGCCGAGTGGTTGGCTTGTGTTAAAGCAACCACACCCAGCCACAAACTTGGGCATCTGATTCAGACGCCGTCACCGATAGACCTGGGAAAGACCACCTGCTTCCGATTTGTTATTAGCAAGACATGGAATGGCACGGTGACTGGGGTGCTCCTCTTTTCGGATGCCTTTGCATGGTGGTGGATGGGGGATGTGCCTATCCATTGATCCAATGCAACGGGGTCCCGACACACCGTCGTACAGCCGCTGTACAGTACATCTGGATACTCAGAGCACACAAGAAGACTCGGACTCCAGGTACCATAGCAAAGGAGTACAGCTTCTCGCATCCCTGCAAGGATTGTGCAATGTGCACGCTGCACCCATCACCGGCGGGGGAGACGTTACACGAGACCCTCCGGCGACTGGAAGCCCTCTTTTTTTTTTCGGCTTATGCGGCCTGCTCATCGACCATGCATTGGCTTCATTTATGCTCATTGCTTGGTACAGTCTTCCTCTATGCCTCCAAGTGTTGACGCCAGGGAGAGATAAAGGGGTGCGCGGCAAAGAATAGGAATGGATACAATAACGCCATGCGCTGTGGTACAATCGAAGAATTCTTGGCAGGGATCAGAAATGAAATGGAACTCAGTGAACATACCTTTGGTGCAGTGCAAGAGATCTTTGCATAAGCATCCTATCACCACTTGGCCATTGACGCAGACGCAGGCTTGGGCCAGGGTCCTCGGCCTCCCAGGTGTACAAAACTTGTACGTCCTCAAATACCGTCACGATTCATCTTCAAAAACCCCAACAATGCTTCCGAACACCAGGAACGGATAAACTTTGCTTCAGGAGAACTCACGTACCTTTGAAGGTTGAGGATGCATCGAAACAGCGGCCCCGTGGGGATGTCGAGGTTGAGAATGAATCTTGTATGACCGAGATCCTAAACTTCAACCAATATGGAAGTCAAGGAAAATTATCAAGAGAGCCGTGTCGAGGATACCCAATAGATGCGTAATTGCCAACGATAAGTGCTTTCCAAATAAATAATCCACGTATATGTCAATATGATACGCCCTTGGTAGATGGTACAAAGAAAATGTAAGATTGAAGGTTGAAGTTTCTAGCTAATGTGACACAGCCGTCAGCACACATTTGAGTAAACTGTATTGGAATATGGACTTTTTTTTAGAGTGAGGCCGAAAATTGCAGTTCCAAGAGAAGACTTACTGAATACGATCGAGATCAAGCTCACAAATGACTTTCCCTTCCTCGAAAAAGTTCTTTTCTGTTACCCTGTTGCCAATCTAGCAGGATTAAAAGGTGCGTTCACTGTAAGATTTCCGCAAAGAACTTATATTCCGTTTTCCTCGTCTTCTCCCGCTCTTATTCTTCCAGGCATAGACTTTAGTTGAAAATGAAGATGAATCACAACAGTAATTCGCATCGCGAAACACGTGGTAGTTATTCAACATAAATAGAGGAAGACTCACTACCATTCATGTGATGAATCACCAGCCACGAATGATCTAGTTGGACAATACGGAGGAGATGTATCAGTCGAACTGACGATGAATAGTTTCGACCCAGAAAAGACCACAATCCCTTTTGGCGTGACTAGCAATGGTACAAGGCGCCCGTATGGTTGGATAGATTTAGACCCATGGAAACGAGGTACTGAGTAACAGTCGAAGCCGCAATTGTACCAAATAGACTGCCCCAAAACGCGACTGTGCTCAGTGAATTGCACGGTCCGCCGACGTGGCTGGCGGGTATCGTGTGGTAGGGAGGTACTCGTGTTCGTGATTCACAACGGCAAAGGGTAGAGAGGGCGCATGTAGTACGACGTCTAGAAGATGACTGAAATACAACTATTCGTCGAAAGAGCTATCGTGTGGCGTGAAGAAGAAGAAGCAGCAAAATTGGGTGAACCGGATTGAGCCCCGGTATTTGAGTGAGGAGAAGGAGAGAAAGATAGTGAGACGAAACAGGAACGTTCGAAGAAACAAACATTCGGGACAGACCACGAGCGTTGGTCCCCTTTTGAGAAGAATGCCGACCAAACGATAATTACGGAGGCCAACGACACGAGGTCGGCTAACTCTCGCAGCACATATTTTGTCAGCTCTTGTGCCGGATTAAGTGGGAGGAGTCGGCAAGGGAAGCAGCTGGTAGCAGCTGGGACAGTCTGGGAGCAGGTGCACACAGGAGTCGCAGGCCAAGAGATCGCTGCTCGTCTCCAGCTTCTCGCCTTCTTGCGTCCAAAGCGAAACGGAAGGAGTCCTGGTGAATCCGGGCCATGTCACCGCTTGACGTGGCATAACTTCCCCAATGATTTTCCAGACGGCTGTCTAGACGACCTTCGGAATGTCATTGACCTCTCGAGACTCGAGTCTCGACTACGCTTGTGCATGACTACAGATATCCGGCTCTCCTCTGCCCGGCTTACCTCTGCCCGGCTTGCTCTGCAGACTGCTTGACTGGTCGATTGTCGTCAGATAGGTCTTGCCACCATTCGGATTCAGTGCCGGCCAAATTTAGCCTCGTCACGCTGCACGCTACTCACTCCACACCACACACTACACAATGTTTGAGCTTTGGGCTGGGACCGTGAACTCGGCTCTTCCCTCTCACGGCTGGCCTATGAGCCCACGACAACAAGTTCCCAACACGCAACCGCCTGAGGCCCTTCTCCGCGAGCATGGTCGACCAACATACCCACCATGACGAATGGACAGCATATCTACCGACTTTTCGGTCCGGTTGTTTTGTTTGCTTGTCATCTTTTCGGTCGCAGGCTGATGCCGCCAGCCGCATCGGCGAATATCAAACACGTCTTGAAGCCGCCAGCTTCCCAGGAGCTAAGTCCGTTGAGAGAGATTTGGACTTGGATCCATAGGCATCGCCGAGACGGGTGCTTGCAGGTCTCAGATATGCAAGCACCATTGTCTGGCATTGTAACAATGTCGTGAGTACACCTCGGTTTCTGCCATGAAGCTTGACAAGCTGACACTACACGGCGAAATTCAATCATGACGCAAATGAGAATAGCTGGACCAATTATTTCCAACATCACCTGACTTCCGAGCACAGACGACGGGATTCCTTCTGATGGCGGAAGAAATGCGTTGTGACAGAGACAACTTAGATCGTAGGTGGAAATCCTTTACTCATCAAGCGCGCAGTGATCCTTCAATCGCCAAGTAATAGCCCAAAAGGTCATGTCTTCGGGCCTTCCGTGTGGCTACGCGAATCCAAAGAGGGTCTCGAGAGCACTCTCGTCTCGGTCATCGTCACACGATGACTGTCTCACATAAGGGCTGCTTGAAGACGGACGAATCATGATTCAACACTTTACCTACCACATTAGTCTGGGAACAGTTTGGGGAAACGGGATCTTGGTGACGAGGAGCATCGGACGGCATGGAAGCAACGAAAAAGACAGTGCCATCTAAGGGGAACCAGATCAACAGAGACCACAATCGAGATTGGTCGACTCCACCGACGCACATCATGGATGATAAAATCTGTCCCTACTCATGACGTGGCTCTTGGCGATGCTTCACCTGAACGGTCCCAGTGAATCATAAGCATCGGGTCGACCCATTCGGAACAAGGTCCGCCTTTGCGGCGTGTCGCAGATTAACTTCGCCTCCTTTAGGTGATCAAGGGAAACATGCCCACGAAACTCGCCACATGATGTACTGATCTGTGATTCTGTGTAACCCTTGGCTGCCAATAGAGGCCAATATGGGGTCTGAGTGGTCTTCTATCAGCCCAATCTGCCTGTTGTGATCGTGACAAGTAGTATTTGATGCGGCACTCGGGCCCAGGACGCAGGTGGCTTTTTTCGGATCTGCAACTAAGGAAATCATACGCTTTTGCCTCGTCCGAGCGCGTCATCTTTCCACTTGAGAAGACAAAAGGGGTGCTGATATCTTCGGCAGGTGACAAGTTCCAGAGCAGAAGATATGCTGAGCATTAAGAAGGCTTGGCACAGTGTTATTTCCCAAGGTACAGCAGCGTAGCGTTAAAAATATGAACGGATCTTCTGGAAGTCATTGCGTATCAAGCCATGATGAGCAAGTCTCGGCACAGCGGCTTCTCACCGGTTTACGGGCCTTTGAGGCCACACTGTTTCACTCTACGAACAAGTAACACCAAGGTCGACTTGTTTCTTTCAAATGATTCAGTAACCAGTTGACGTTTGAAATATTCCGGGGTAAGCGCGGCTGCTTCTTGCAGCACAAAGGATCCTGGATTGTCCTTTCCGTCTATCCATTGCAAAACTTTTTGAAAAAAGAAAAAAAAAAGGTCGCGTGATATGTCTTTCGAATGTCTTCTTGTGGAGACCAACCATGTCCAAATCCTTGATGATGAGAATGACGACGACGAAAAGTTGACGAACGATAAGCGCGCGCGTCCAGTGAGTACAAACACTGACTCCGAAATATCAAATCGATACATACGCACTACTCAGACTACTCTGCATGAATCGAGAGCCCTGCAAATTGAGACAAATAACAGGTCATATCCAGAACTAAGTGCATATCAGAAGACCAGCCATTTCTGCTTTACATGAGCTCGAATTGCAAGTCGATGCGGCTGTGGGCAATGAGGACTGCCAATGGAGATTCAACGGCTAAGAGTGTAAGTTATGATGGCGCACTATCCCTTCTCTGATAACAGAACTCCCCAGCTGCTGAGCCTTTGAGAGCCAGATCTTTCAATGAAAGTGTCAAAAGCAATTTATCGTACGGATAATATGGGACAAAATCGAGTTGGCTTGTGTTTCATATTGCAGCTTGCATCTCGGCCGAAGAGAGCGACAGGGCTAACACGAGGTACCAGGGATAGCTACATGCCGTGGATTCGAGCGCCAAACGATGGACTGCCCTCTAGAAAATACCCAAAGTCGCGACTGGAAGTTCGGGTCGGGGAACACCTGTTGGTGCGTAAAGCTTGCCCCCCCTGCAACGAGGAAGTTCCCGTCAGCAGAGAATGAACATCTAAAGCGCATACGGCCGATAATCTGCTAGCGTCTTCAATTTAAAGACCAGACATTCCCTGGAACGGCTTGACAAGCTCCAATGACCCTCGCAACCATACGTTTCGAAGACAGCCTGAAGACAGGATATCTAGTGGCTATGCGATGGTCTTGGTCGCACAGTAAAGGGTTTCAGGATATGCGTCAGTATGGCGAAATCCAGTTTTCTGCAGAAATTCTTGGCTTCCGAGTCACTGTTGGAGTGCTTCCGCAGATTTCACGCGATATGCTCTGCGGGACCGCGGTCTCTGTCCGTTGAGGCCGACCATCTTGCCGAGAGGTTCGCTTTATCTTTCCCGATATATTCATGCCTTTGCAAGGCAACTGGCTGGCGTGGCAGAACTTTGCCGTTTTTGACCATGGGTGTTGCGCAAATGACACCTGTTGCACTTGGTATGGCAGAACGCTCGCGGGAGCTAGAGCTTGAGTAAACCATCTGGGCTCTCCTCTTATGTAACCTTCTGAGGCCAAATACTTGTGGCCTCTCGGGCATATTTGCTGAAGCGAAGTGGTGGAGAAGTTGGCACATGGAGTCGGCCGTACAAGAAAAAAAATTCGCCGCGCGAGGCTAGTCTCGGTACCCGTTTTCGTTAGAGGCAGAAGCAGAGCGTCGACGTGAGATTCAAATAGCAAGTTTGCCTTCCGATCAAAGAGCCACGAGGCCAATGCGTTCTGCCTCAAGGTGACACCGGAAGTTCTATCCGGTCGCTCAGAGCTTGCGTCATCTGAATGTCGTTTGAGGGATGCGGACAAGAAAGATGGCTTGATGTGCGCAAAGGCCCGATGCCAGCAGGCAAACCCTCTTCCACGCGAATAAGAACTTTTGTGAGGGGAGCGACTCATAATTGTTCACGGTATTGCATTCTCGCCTTGGTGCCTTTGGACCTGATTTGACTGACTCGAGTGGGCTGTGCGGTCTCCTGTTGCAGAAGCTCGACGAAGCAAGCCGAGGAGGATTGGGCCCAGCGGTCGACCTTGTATCCACGGGCGTCATGGTCTCGAGTCTGCCACTCTCGGTGAACAAGGATAGATGAAGCTGTTTCGATCCTCCAACGATCAATTTTGAGGTCAGCGTTACAACGAGAGACCAAGACGTGGCTGGAGCAGGACAAGGCAAGCGAAATGGATCGGACAAGGAGGTAACTAGGAGGTCGGGTAACTTGCATGTCGGTGGGTCTCGCGAGGCGACGAACTCCAAGTCTCCAACGCTTGTTCCGCTCGTCGATGTGACTCGAGTTCATCGTCTTCCACCAATCGCCCAATATACATACCTATACATACTCCAGGTTTGCATCGACCAGCTGCATCTGCGCACGTGATTCTGGTCCCTGGACGTGTGTCTACGATTTGTCTCGATTACCGGGCATGCCTAAGAAGCGAAACCACGTCAAGACTTTCAAGCCTTCTATTCCAGCGTCCTCACTCAGTTCGACCTCATCGTCTACTTCCGCAGGTTCGTGGCCACCGTTGCAGCGTTGAGTTGGAAAAGCGCCAATTGTTGACTGAAATCATTTGGCCATTGTTGTTCTCGAAACGCAGCGAAGTCATCCAAGAGCGTTAATGAATTGCTTGCTACACTCCGCCACTCGGCCGCAGGGGGTGCAATCTCATCTCCACAGCTCCTCCCATCGCCAAGCGTCCCTCCTGGTATCAGGGAGATTCTGCAAATCCCCGAGCATCCGTCTCCAGCACCTCGTCGGCCATTGCGACAGAGATTCGATGCAGATGGCCGCAGACTCCCCGCAGGCCCAGCACCTCCTCGAAGCTGGGTATTGAGACAGTCGGCCATCGACAAGGTCGAGAATTCACTCTCGCGATCCCTCCGCATCAGTTACGCCAGCGCAGAGGGCACAGCTCTACCTGGTGCTCCACTACCGGATCCAAAGAGTCTGATTGCCATTATCCTGAAGCGTTTGGCTGTTGATTGGGACGTTCATCGTGTGTACAACCAGTATCATCTGTACTTCGTACCAACCCATTTGAAATCCGCTCTCGTTCGATATGTTGGCCTTGCTTCCGAAGATGGCATCTCGCTCAGTGACCTGAGAACCATATTTCTTCCACCAGAACAGGGTGATGGCAATGAAGAGCTCAACAGCCAAGCCAGTGCCAACTCTGAAATCACCTGTCTCGACTTATCTGCATCTATCGGCAGGTCTCTGAGATTGAAGGACATATGTCTTCTTTTGTTTAGCCCTGTCAAGGCTGACCCTATTGTGGAGGAGCTACAAGACTCATGGGATACAGCAGACAGTAGTCCTAGTCCCCCGCGACTGTTGCTCCCTAATCTGACTCATCTCTCGCTGGCCCTGGATCCGCAAAGCAAACGAGACGTCTCGTGGAAGCATCTGCTGACGCTCTCATCAAAACTACCGACCGTGACACATTTGAGTCTAGCATATTGGCCGGAGCCGTGCCTGACTCCCCGAGCCAAGAGCTCGACTGTTTCGTCTCCCCACGGTCAAAACATACCATACGGTGGCACAACTATTTATTCTCATTCTCTCGATCACGATTGGAGCGAGGCTCTCCTCGTACTGAGGATGCTCAGCAACCATTTTTACAAACTAGAGTTCCTTGATCTGACTGGCTGCGCGCCATGGTTTGAGGCCTTACAGCGCAGGGACGGCCACGATTTTGTGGATTGGTCTAGCTGTTGGGGCAAAGTTGCCGTGTTGAGACTCTGTGCGGGGTGGAGGCTGGGTACGGAGGCTCTCCCGTCAGATCGAGCGGCTTTTACAAAGGCTGTCTCGACAGCCAAGAGGGTGGAGAGGCACATCAGATGTATGAGAGCTGGCAAGGGGAGATTCATGACTGTAGAACGGGATGAGCTGATCACCTGAGGCAGAATTCTGCTGCCTGCATGCGGGGAATCTATGGGAGTGATGAGATGTACAAGCTTAGATGTTCATGAGTTCCTTTGAATTCTATCGCGATTGACTACTCTTCCCTGGTAAAAGTCCCTCTAACAGCGGTTCGTTGAAGAGGCTTGCATGGGCCAAGACAAAATAATCGAGCACATGGTGCCGCAGCTGTGCTGCTGCAAAATCTTTGTAACAACATTAGCATCGGTGTCTCCGTGAGAGTCGACAAATATTCCTCTTTCATAGAGAGTAGTGGCGAATCGCGATGTACTGCAGAAGTCGCCCAGCGGTGCTTTTCCTATGGCGAGGGGCCAACGAAGCGACACCCTAGATACCTAGTGACAACAAAGTGGGGAGGCAGGGGGGAAGCATGATCCATCACTTCTATTCCGTTTTCATTCACGGCGTGACTCACCTTCTTACTAAACTTTTCATGGTGCCAAGATTGGCCCAAGAGGTCTACCTATTTCCTAAGATTCGCATGGGCAAGCCGTCATTCCAGCCATTCAACGATCAGCGCTAATGACTGTCACTCTCCAAATTGTACCATGACTACCTAGGTACCTCCTACGTTGTATGTACATACCTGGTGCCTGGTGCCTAAGAGTGACTAAACTGCGGGGGTATCACCACGATGTGTCCTGCAATTCATCAGTGCCTAGTTTTTGAAGCCTGGATTTGATATATCATCTTCTTGAGTTACCGTTACAGATTTGCTCTTTCTTGTGTCTACTTTGACGGCTTTCTATTCGGGTTCCAATTTCGCACTGCTCGCGACTCTCAGGCAACGGTTTATTATCGTGGCACCAACAACCAAGTATGACGTCAATGTCGTCCGAGGCAGTGGCCACAATTTTGTGTACCGCGAAGCAAACTCGATTCCATATCGATTCGCCGAATCATCGAGAGGTAATAATTCTCCAAAAAAAAAAAATAACATGGAATTTAAAGGATTTCACTGCGTAAATGGCTTCTTGAAGAAAAGAACCAGTCTAACTTGCCCATCTCTGGATCCAACAGCTCGATGTTGCAGGCTTACAGATACTGGTCACGGCGGGCGATACGGCTTTTCCAGCGACGGTAAAGAGGACGTCCAAATCTCGATCGCAGGGCCTTGAAATATTATCCGACGCGAAGCTACTTCTCAAGGAAGGACAACGATACGCACTAGTTGGCCGCAATGGGACAGGAAAATCGAGTGAGGAAGCTTTCTACTCCCCATTATCTTCTTGGAATCGACTTGAAATAGAAGATTGACGTCCAAATAGCTCTGCTCAAAGCCATTGCGGAAAAGCTCATTCCTGGTATCCCCGAAGGCACCAGAATTGCTCTCCTCCAACAAAGCAGATTGGTAAATGGGGACAACAACGCAGCATCAGCTGCGAAGGGAAATGGGAAACTGAGCGTTATCCAAGAAGTCGTGGACCGAGCGACTGCTAGATGTACCGTTGAGCAGGAGATTAAGTGTACGTTCTGACCACAGTTTCTCGCCTGATGACCGGCAGTAAATTTAAACTGGCCTAGTCTTGTCCGATGGCGTTGATGCGTCTGATCCATATAGTCCGATCAGGGCATTGCGATCTCTAAAGCACGACCGTTTGCAAAAACGACTGTTTCGACAAGACAAAGATGCCAGGTTGAGAAGTGGCGCTCGAGGTCTGCAGGCACGAAAGGCTCTTGTTGCACTTGAGAAGGTAGTCGCAGATTCGGAAAACATGTAAGTCAGCCATTCCAATTTCCTATATGTCTGTCTGCTTCTTTCTTTTTGTCTGTAGCCAGTTCAACGTCTCTGACAGGATATAAAAGGATCAACCAGCCAGACAGCGAGATTGGACCAGAAACACTACAGCTGGAGACACAGGAAGCTGCGGATATGCTTGCAGACTTGCAGAGCCAAGTTGAGCCTTCTCATCTTTCACAAATTGAGAGCAAAGCCAAATCAATTCTTACAGGTCTCGGCTTCAGCCAGGATCGCATGACACAACCCATTGCCAGCATGTCGGGTGGCTGGCACATGCGTGCGGCGCTCGCCACGGCCCTTTTACAAGACGCAGATATCCTGATTCTAGATGAGCCGACCAACTTCCTTGACTTGCTGGGCATAATTTGGCTTCAGCGATATCTGCAGCGTGTTGCTGAAGGCGACAAACCGCCCACTGTCGTAATTGTATCCCACGACCGAGACTTCATCTCCGTCTGTACTGATTTAATGATTCTCAAAGACAAGGAGCTTATCTATTTCCACGGCGACCTACCGACATACGAGGCTTCCCAGGCCGAGCGCAAACTCTGGCTAAGAAAGATGAAGGCGGCCCAGAACAAGCAGCGAGCACACATGGAAAAGTCCATTGCGCAAAACATGAAAGCTGGCAAAGCAAATGACGACACCAACAAGATCCGCCAGGCAAAGTCTCGTCAAAAGAAACTCGACGACCGAATGGGCATGCAGGTGAATGCCAAGGGTCACCGTTTCAAGCTCAATGGAGATCTCGTCGGCTACCACCTCACTGCTCGAGAGGAAATCGAAATCGCCCCCGAGGAGAAGCAAGTGTTCATCACGCTGCCCGAGCCGCCATATCTGCGCTTCCCGGGTTCTCTGCTCTCCCTTGAAGACGCATCGTTCCGGTACAAGCCAAAATTGCCCCTTGTAGTCGACGGAATCCACCTGACCGTGGGTATGGGCGACCGCATCGGTATTCTCGGTCTGAACGGCGCCGGCAAATCCACTCTGATCAAAATGCTTGTCGAAGAAATCAGTCCTACCGCAGGGAGCGTTGCCACGCATCCACGCCTCAAGCTAGGCTACTATTCACAGCACGCAGTCGAGGGCATTCAATCCATCGGCAAGAAAGAGCCTACGCTGACAGCCCTTGGTCTTCTCACCCGTGATGTCGACGGCGCACTGAACGAAGGCGAAATCCGCGGCCTTCTGGGCGAGCTCGGTCTTCCAGGCCGCATAGCTTCCGATATTCCTGTTTGTAAGCTCTCGGGAGGGCAGCTAGTCCGCTGCGAACTCGCCCGTCTGTTTTGGCGTCGTCCTCATTGTCTGATCCTCGATGAAGTCACTACACATCTCGACTACGAGACCGTCACTGCACTTAGGATTGCCCTGAGCAGGTGGGCTGGAGCAGTGGTGCTGGTGAGCCACGACCGATGGTTTATGCGAGGAGTCGTAGAAGGAAATCTGGACGACGATGATGATGGTGGGGGGGACGACGATAGCGAGGCGAGTGGGGAGGATGACGAGGCACCACGGCGGAGGATCGTGTATCGTTTGAAGGGTGGGCAGATGGCGAAGTTGGAGCGGGGAGTGGAGGAATTTGAAACGCTGATGCAGAAACGAGTGGTGAAGTTGCTGGGGAATTGAGGGCGGTTGCTGTCCGTGTAATAAAAAAGCAACTATGATTGTACGCTGTTGTGGCTACCTACTTATAACTAACTCAGGAGCGTTGGCATGCTTCTCGTTCTTATCTGATGTGTTTCCCACAATATACATCCTAAAACCGTATCTCGAGAAATACGCTACATCAATTAATACACAGACGTTCAGTGTCGGGTGAAGTGCTGTGTCAACGAGAAGTAACATCTCAAATTAGCATGACGAGAAGCGAGCATGCTTTGGGACAAATGCGCCCAGGTACTCTGTAGTGTTCACCTCGATGATATCCAGGACCTAACTATTTTCTAGACCATGCTCAAAACATCAAAACCCTTCCAAAAAAAAGGTCACCCCATCATTTATCCCATCCTCCTATCTACCAACACCCTAAACACCACCTCCTCCACACGCTCAACCTCCATCCCCCCACCACTCCCCACCTCGACAATCGTGCCATCCACGCAAAACTTCCTCCACCGCGCATCTTCTTCCTGTGTCGTGATCCTCACCCGGTCTACCTGCTCATACAGGACTCTTTCACCATTCTCCCACTCCAAGAGCGTGTGCGTTCCACCCTGGTACGCCCCCGTCATGGCCTGCATGATCTTCTTTGAGTCCACGGCGCCAATATGCACGAGGTGCAGAGTCCCGTCGAGGGGTTTCGTGGCCGGAGAGATGGTGAAATTTCTCTCTAGGTTGCTGACCATGGAGAGAAGGATGTAGCTGTGGGTGTCGGGGGTGATGTGTCGGTAGATGGCCCGGGGTGCACCGCGGGCGGATTGCATCTCGAGAGTCGCTTGATACGGGTGCGATTCTTGGAGGAGTTTCTCGGCGACCATGCTGAAGCGTGCGCGGCCGTGAGTACGGTATTCTGGTGTGTCGCTTTCGTAGACGATGCTTGCGTGGAGGGCGTAGCTGGCTACTATGGCGCCGTAGAGGTGTGATACCGCTGTGTCGGTGCGGGCAAGGGGTGCGATAACCTTGCCGTCGTAATCAGTCTTGTCCTCGTTTGTGGCGGATGTACAAGATATAATGCGTGAGCCAAGCGTGAAGTGGGCCTTGAACATGGGTAGATCTCGCGGTGTACCGAGGAACAAGGTGCGGAGAGCGAGAACCAGAGGCGTTGGGCCGGGGTCCGCCTCGAGTCCTTTGTGTAGAGAATGGAACAGGGCATTCGCTGTGCCGAGAGGGATGAGGGCGAGAAGATGCGACACCGACGCTTGAGTATTGGCTTCGCGACCATTGAGTAGATCGATGATGCCGCCGTCGCCGCTGATCAGGATGATGGTTCTCCGGAGGCTGTTCTGGTGGTGAAGCGCCTTGGCGTAGAGCCGCACAGTCTGTTCATCTTGAGTGGTGATCACATTCCACGGTTCTTTTTGTTGCCCTGTCTCTGAGGCACTGGCAGCGTCGTTGTCGTCCTGGGAAAGCGAGAGGAGCAACTCGAGGAGAGGCCGAAGAACATGGGTCCAGAAGGATTGCCCTCGTCCCGTACCGGACTTTGTAGACAAAATCACGTCGACCTTGTTGGTTGGCGTGCTATGTAGATGATCTGGCAATCCGGCAGGAGAGAGGCGAGGCGTATGCGCAAGGAGCGCATCTAGAATGCCGGCATCAGCGGTGGTGAGAAGATGGAGCGAGAAGAGGCGCGATTGGGATGAGTCTTCTTTGAGGCAGCAAATGATGGTTGGTGAGGAGGATTGTGGTGATGTCTTCTGTAATGTTTTCTGAGCCGGCTGTAATGTGAAGAGTACTTCGTCGATGGTTGCGTGGCCGCGTTGCTGGTTTTCCACATATGTCCATGTGAGATTGCCATCTTGGAGCTGGACATTTTCGACTCTGGATGGCAACCCCACGCTAGGCGACATTTTTGCGCTTTGGAGGAAGATTTCGCCGGCGCTGGTTTTTTTTCTCGGAAAACGGATCGCTAGGCAGGGTTTTGGACGGTGGTAGAGAGATTGAAGAAACAAAGTTCAAGAGAGAAATGGTGGCGGTGTGAAGGTCGATGGGAAAGGCATCTAACTATCTGTATTTTGACTGAACGAGCAGAGGACGTATACCTCATACCTCATAGCTGCGGCGGGTGGGGCCATGTTCTCTCCATGTCGTGCACAAGCATAAGATCAGATCACAAGATTGGCATCGTCCACAAGCGGGCCGGCAATACTTCTTTGAAATCTTATTTCAACCCCTCGCCCTCGTCATCGGCCCCCAGAATTTGTGCGGGTTGACTTGATACCTCATGTAACGAGTGCCTTTCTGTCTGCCTAGCTGCACGAGTGCATCGTCAAAGACGAGTGTTTTTCGCAGCTCTTCCTCGCTGGCAGGCTTCTCGGCGGCGTCTCCGTTTTCCTTGCTACCATTTTCATTTTGCGCCGCAGCGGCATCTTTCGTCCCCTGCTTCTCGTCATCGACGCCCGACATTTCCACGTCTGCGCCAATGGCGGTGCTGGTGCTAGCGGCTGTCGTGACACCTTCGCCTTTCTCGTCATCGTTTGCCTTCTCCTGCTGGCCGACGATCCCAGCGCGGTGGAGAATCTTCCAAGCCGCCATGGAATCTTTAAACTTGGAGACCTTGACTGGCGACTTTTGCTTGATCCACTCTGTGAGAACCCACCAGATCGTTGACCATGGCGCATCGGTCTTGATGCTGCCGGGGCGGCAATGACTCCGACCGACCTGGTAGCCGAGATGCATGAGAGCACCTCGAAACATGTCATCCGTGGGGGTGGCGCAAGAGAGAATGCTAGCGGCCTTGCCAGGGATAAAGAAAAAGGGCGTGTGGTCTACGACGGCTGCTTCGGCGTCTTTGGGATCAACGTCGGTGGGCAGTTCTGGGCCTGGTATGTACTCCTCAAGAGCCGTTCGCAGCATGCCTTCCAATCTGGATAAAGTCTTGTAAACCTCGGGCGACGAGTTGGGGATCTCATCCAGGAGACGATGGATGAAGTCCTGCGAATGTATTCGGCCGCCATACATGGGCCCGGTAACATGCATCTTGAAGCCGCAGTGCTGGCAGAATCGGTCTGCGCTGGGCCCTTGTGCCATTGTGTGCTTGAAGAATGACCCGTTGCCCTTCTTATTGGGGTGTGGTCGGCTCTTTAGAATGGGTTGTGTTTCCCATGCACCGCAGCCAGCATCACAGCTATACACCAGCATGGTCTTGGCGCCCAGAAACTTGACAGCCAGAGGGGATCGAGTGACTTTTATAAAGACTTTGGTGTAAAAGTCAATCGACAACGACAGCATAGGCTCGATTGCCAGGCCGTATCTGGCTCCAGAGCTTGCAACGGCATTCAGAATCAGACGTAGAGCGACCTCGTGAGAATGCATTCCCTTGACAGGAACTCCGCCGTACAAGGCGAATGCCTTTTCGCAGTAACTGTGACCAGCCCAGACAGCACTGTCTGTGCAAGTAATGACGAGCAAGCCACCATCGTCTCTCACAGATTGGACGGCCGCATCGAAGAAGGGCGCTGCCGTGCCGTACGGATCCAGGTCAATGACATCAAACTTGTGCGCTTTGCTCGGATTGCCTCGATTGTCACGTTTAGACAAGCCGGCTGCGAGTGCCCGATACATGATAGCGAGTGCATCATCATTGGTAGCCTTGATTTTGTCGGTAACGCCATTGAACTCCGCATTTTGCTTGATCGATTCGGTGGCCGACGGTGACAAATCGTTGGCAGTGACTGAAGTGACGAATGGAATCTCCAAAGCATATCTCAACGCGCGCAAACCAGACGCAGAGAGACCATCAAGGATTTTGAATGCAGGCTTGTATACATGACCACCTTCGCCTTCTTCCTCCTCCTCTTCTTCTACTCCTTTCTCACGGGCTTGCGTCTCGGGGGCATGGGCCTCGGGAACTTGCTTCTCTGTAGCCTCGCTATCCTTGGAGTCTCCCAAGTTTTGTTCTACCTCGTCTCGCTTCCTCTTTTTGCCCTTTTTCGTATTTTTCGTATTTTTCGTATTGAAACTCTCTATCCTTTTATTCAAAAGCATCCTCCCATACACTTTTACAGCCAGGGTCGACAGGTCCCGGTTATATTGCTGGATTGGGTTGTAGAAAACTTTTGGCTCTTCCGAGGTATCCTCTCCGACTTTAGCACCTTGAGGAACTAGGATTGTGGCTTTGCCCTCGGTTATAGTGCGAAACTGTTTGCCATCACGCTCTATTGTCTGAGCGGAAAGATATGTCTCCTCCATCGTAGCTCGACCTTTGCGGGCTGAGTGGCACGAGCGACTGCCACTAGAAAGGCGAAAGTTGGGAAGTCGTGAGCCTTGTGCGGTCGTTTGGTATAGGAGGCTGGCAGATAACTTTCGAGACAAGTCGCGCATTCATATGTCGCAATGGTCGATCACAATACAAGCTGGAAAAGGTTTTAGCTTCCTTTTTTTTTGGGGGGGGGGGGGAGTGAAGCTACCGGTATTACCGCCGAGTAGCCAAAAAAGTTTCTGCCGTTCGGCGTGGTTTGACTCTTGAGTGTGGTGCGGGCGGTGAAGCCAACGTTTGGATTCGAGAACACTACCTACCTCCGGAAAAATAACGCCCAACGCCATGTTGGACCCCCTTTTGGATCACCACACCTGTTTATTTCACATTTTTGGAACGAGCCATTTAAAATTTCAAAGATGCGTAATTGAGCAGAGTCTAACTATAATATAATTGAAAGCTTAATAATTGACTGCATCAATAACTTACTTACCACCCGTTGAAATGTATCAAGTGGAGGAAGTTTTGTGTTATTTATACGGAGCCACCCTCATGTTCGTACCAGGTACCTAGATTTTACCTTGTACCCACACTCTGTACAATCCGATGATTCGCCACAACGCGGGAAAGAGCGTTCTTGCTTCAGCAATCGTTTTTACCCCTCGACACTGGACCTATGTGTGTATCTTGTTTCTTCAACTCTCTTTATACTTTCTGCTTCCTCTGTCAAAAGCGTTTTCCAAACCTGCACCATCGTCCAATACCGACTCGACTCCTTAAACAATTATTCCCCTGCATTCTTTTCTTGTACAATTCGTAGTCTTCATGTCACTTGCAGCGGCCTCGTGCTCCTCTCCTAGGCAAGCCAAGAATAAGATGCCTGAAATTGGGACGCCGGCACCAGACGCGCACACGACGGACGGCCATCGCAAAGTCATTGCTCATCGTTTCCTTTCCTCGGCTGAATGGTCGAGGATTGCCAACGGCCTCGGTGGGGTCAAAGATGGCGAAAGTCAGAAACCTTGTCATCCAAGTCATTAGGTGTGGCCACCACTGGGCATGCCTCATGGCCTCTATCGCGATGTGGTTTCTCACAAGTATCGCTATTTTTTTCTGTTTCATGTGGCGACCTTCTGCCAATGGATGCTCTTGCTGCTCCAAGTCCTGCTCGGAGCGGCACTCACGGCTCTTGGCTCCATGTCTCTAGCGGACGGGAAGCCCATCACCATTCTAGGGGCCGCGAACACGGTCATTGCCGGACTGCTCGCGCTGTTCCACAACAGCGGCATACCGGATCGATATTGGAATGACATGGCGGAGTTTGAAGACATTGAGGACCATATCAAAGAGATTCTAGATTCCGGTATTGTGCCAGCCGGCCAGTCTGCGCCGCAAGTCCTGGCTGAGTGCTTTGACTATTTTCGAGATGCCAAAACCACCATTGTTGTGAACCTACCAGCGAATTACTCGTCCAAACAGTCGCTCCCAGCTACCAAGCCACACAATACGACCATGCCTCCACCGGCGGGGCAGCCAGGGTCTTCGGCAGCTCCAAACACTGAAGGCCCTGCATAGAGACGCATGTAATGCGGCAATGCCTAAAGCGTCGATTCTCCCCCAGGCATTGAAGGCTCAATCAAGTTTCGTCATGCAAGGGGGAAACAAGTTATGTACCTACTACCTACAATACGCACGCAGAAGAATTTGGAGCAATTACCAGCAGGGCTGAATTACATAACCGAGGCGGCAATGAAAAACTGTGGAGCAGTGGCTGCGAGGGATGCGACCACTGACGATTATTCTTGCGCGAACACACACCACACCATGGCTAGTCTAAGGGGGTTTCCCCTGTTGGCATTAGAACAGTGGCTTGCCTGGAAGAAGTTTCTAATAATACCGGCTGGCAGACAGTGGATCAGGTGGCGGTGGGCCTGTGTACGTTTGAGTTGTATGAGGGCTCACCTAGCCAGTTTCATCTTCTTGGGATTCCAGGTTGTTGATGTTGCTGCACCATTTGTCCTTGACAAGGCGCATCACGAGCGCTTGGGTGAAGGATGCTCGCCTAAAATTTGCCTTGCAGCGGAAAGAAAAAGGGGGCAACGAAAAGAAAAAGCTCCTGGGTCTGGCGGCGCCCTCTGGGGTCAGTGATGCTGTGTCGTTTTTGTTCGCCTGGTGCCTAGGTACTTTGTCCGTGTACGGAGTACATGAATTAGTTATCACACTCCTTGTCCTACCTACCTGACACCAGATCTTAGCAGATTCTGTCAATCTCAGTAGGACCGTTGTGCAGCGTTGGCTTTTCCCTCATAAATCAATCACTAGACCAGACAAGCTCCATCTACCGAAGAAAGGTACTAAAGTACTCCCCAGTTGTACCCAGGGAGTGATGCCATAGCATTGTCAGTTGTGACCTCCCCTGTCACGGAGTCGAAAACTGCCAGTGGTTGCTGCGCCCTTGGTGCATACTTAACTTTTTCACCCAGTTTCCATCTTCGTACACTTACTTCTCTTCTGAGTCTTGTCACTGTCTTTTGCTTCCTTCTTTTCTTTTGCGGCCTGGCGCTGCATCTGGCTGGGACCATGTTTCTATCCAAAGGCCTCCCAGTGCTCCAGATGAGATTGAGCCATTTGTTGCTCACAGCTTGCCTTGGTGGCCTCCTCTTCCAGTCGACAAGATGGTATCGCCAACGAAAAACAAGCCTCATCTCGGACTGGGAGGATCCTTACTACGTGGGAGACCTTTCGCCTGAAGAAGAATATCTGGAACGATTGATTGACATTCATGGGCTCACCAACTTGACACAATGGCAAGCATGGAGAATTACGTCGTCGGAATTGTCGTCGGACGTGGAACCGATGACCGATGTTCACACTAATTTCCAGCCTCACCCGGATTTACTCAAGGTGATTGATGTCCACAATCCGAATGCTTCAGAGCTGCGAGCCGTCAAGAGGATGGAGATGCCGATTCATTCGAGACCGACGCAAATCACACTGCCCGGCTCTGTATTTCTATTCGGCGTGTCAACCTCGTACGAACGAATCGCGGCCAAGGATTGGGCCATCTTTCGCGCATGGAAGCGATGGTTGACGGATGGAAATGGAGTGAACAATGGCGCAGGCTTGGTTCTCATGCTGGACCATGCCTCCTCGGAACAGCTCGATGCGATGGACGCGATGCTTCACGAAGCAGGTATCGATGCGTACGTCACATCAACCTCGGAGCCCACATCCAAGGCGCGACGATACTACGAATTGGTCCGAATCTTGAAGACGTATGGTGCGACTCTGGCTGCCAGCGGTCAACCGAAGCACTGGTTTGGCATCGTCGAAGACACCATCTTCTTCCCTAGTCTGGCATATTTACGCGAGCGCCTCTCCTCGTACAACCCAAACAATCGACTGTACATTGGCATTCCAAGCGAGCGATCAGACTGGCAACAAGACGGCAAATCCATCACAACATACGGCGGCGGCGCCATCATCATGAGCAGGCACGTCGTGGCTCTAATTCCCAAGCTCTCGTGCCTGGAGACGGACATCCCCGCGATATCCTATCGCTCTCAAAAATGGGATATTATGCTCAAAACCTGTGTCAAGAAGGGAGCAGACATTGACATGCACGTCATCCCCGCCTTCTACTCACCGCACGACGCCAACTACAAACCTCAGCTCGAGAGCCACGAGACGGGCATGCGACCGCTCCTGCTCCACGACTACCAAGAACGACACCAAATCGACGTCGGCATGGCGCATCTCGTGACCGACATCTGCGGCGAAGCCTGCTTCATGCACCAGTACCTCTTCCACGACAACTGGGCCATCATCAACGGCGTCTCCATCAGCCACCACCCCGACGGGCTCATCCACCGCCGCCATCACAACCACCACAAGCAGCACCATGCGCACAACAAAAGGCCCGTCCATGGGAACAGTGCACACGAAGACGAAAAAAGCGACGAGCAAGATACGTTTGGTAACACAGCCAAGACGCCCGTGTCGGGCCAAATCGTCATCAACGAGGACAAGATCCGGCGGAGACCCCTCGACTGGACCGGCCGCAAGGAAGTCTGGAATCTGATCGACTCTGCGACCGTTGCGAGCGGTTCTGTCTGGCAGGCGTATCTGAAAAGGGGAGTCAGGGCCGCGGGGCCACCCCGGCCGGAATCGTCGGCGCCGGCAGCAGAAGAGCTCGATTCGTTGATTGTTTTGATCTGGGAAAAAAAAAAGAGCGGATAGCAAGCGTCTGTGAGGCGGGTTTGTGCTTTGTTGTTGGCGTTTTTTTCGGGGGGGGGCACCGGGTCTATACTCATGGTCCACTTTTTTTTCTTGTTTAACTAACTACTCATTTCTGTTTATTTTCTTCTATTTCTGCGTCATATTCTGCATCTCTTCCGTTTTCCCTTCTATGAATGAAGCGACGGGTGTAATTATACCATGTTTTCTTTTCAGATCTATATCTAACTAACTATACCAACATTATGTAACTACGGGGGTTTTTATTCTTGTTAGATTCGCGCTCGCTTTCTGTGGCACGTATCCTCCCTATTCTTGCGTGGCCGACATAGCTACATACCTACATAGCAATCACGATGCGTCTTTGTCAACGAGAGGGTTGAAAAGTTGCACGTACTGTTCCGATGTTGATGGAGCACAATGTTACTCGCGAGACTGTGCCTCAAGATAAGGTGGGACAATGATGCGCCCGCTGGATCTATGTATCAAATCACGATCCGTTCTTCGTGGCTCTGTAGTGCGGCGATGCGATGCAATGCGTCCAGGCAATCTTAAAGTCCTGAATCCTGCGTCTTGTGTCTCAGCCTTCAGGGGTGTGTCTGCCTTGCTCGCTCTCTGTTGGTGTTTTGTTTCGACTTGTTTCGCTGTTGTGTCTTGGTTTCTGCGCGGCGTGTGCAGGGCATGGAATCACTGGCACTGGAGTGAACGCTGAAACCTTTGCCTGCCGTCTGCGTATGAAATGTCGTGCCAAGTTCCTCACGATTTGAGAGGTAGATGTAGGATGGAGCATTAGCGAGTTCGGTCGTTTGAGAGGTGTGCATACATACATATGAGAGATGTTGTTTCTCTTTAGTGCACATGTTACTTCCTTTTTTTGGTCTGGGGGGTTTTCTTTTCTGGACAGTTCTATGAATCACGATTCACAGGTACATGAGAGGGCTGACAAAAAAAACTCTGAATGAACAAGACTGGATGATCGAGGTGCGTCAGCCCACTTTGTTGCCTTAATTAATATAAACTGTCAAGACTCAAAAAGATATCGGATCTGGTGCTGGAACTACGGAGGAAGCAACGCAACCTGACACCTGGCCCTGCACTCCAACAAGTCCGCTCAGACACCAATGGTGGTGATGATGAGAACTTTGATGGGTTGCAATTTGCAGCAACACATGTTTTATTTATTTTTTTCTGGACTGCTCGTTGCAGTATTCATGGTACATGAGAAACCTGTCAACGAGATTCCATCTCTTTCAGACCCTCCTTTGACGTCCGCCGAACCTCCTGCTTCTCTCTTCTCCATCCCCCCCAAACCCGATTCTACAAGGGCAATGCAAGCCCCGTGGACATCAAGACAAATAGACAGCCGCGTAATCGACCTCCATGCTAGCACCATCTCCTCCCCGCGTCGCATTAGTAGGTGTATCGATGCCGGAGAAGGCGTTGGGAAGCGCTCCTCCCACAGCCACGTTGAACAGCAACATCTTCGGATTGGCCACGAGCGCTTTCCATGCCTGAGCGGCGGTGCTATTTCCCGGAGAAGTCAAGTTGCTCTCGTGAAAAGTCCAGCGCGTTTCGCCATCAATCAACCAGCTCAACGACTGCTTGCCATGACCGGCAGGATGGCGGCGGTCCACGTCCAAGGCGAGTGTGTGCCATGATGACCTCGGGACGTCTTGGGACGGGTGTCCGATACCGTTGGGCTCATTGCAGACGCCACCGGGATATTTGCCGCAGTGGACCGTGTGCCACATCTTATCGAGCCCGTTGACCGATTCCATAATGTCGATCTCGCCGACCGCAGGCCATGCCGAGTAGTTGTTACGGTATCCGCTGCCCAATAACCAGAAGGCTGGCCAGATGCCCAGAGCGTTCTTCTTGGCCTGCTCACCGAGCTTGAGCCGGGCTTCGACGCGCATGCGCTTGCCCTCTGGGCAGGCAAAGTCCCAGTCGGCAGTCGTCTCGATACGGGCCGACGTCCACGAGCCGTTGTTGCTGCGTATCGGCGTCATCTTGAGAGTCTGGTCGTCCGTGATGTGCACGTTCTGCGTGTGGTCGGTATATACCTGGATCTCGCCCGTGCCCCAGTTCTTGGGCCCGCCGTTTGCGTACCGCGTGCCGAGATCAATCTGCCATTTCGACGAGTCGGGGAGGCTGCCAGAGGCCTGCGAGAAGTCGTCGTAAAAGACGCAGCGGGAGAAGCCCGCTGCCATAATCGGGCCCCTGGAGTTGACCTTGACGTCTCTGGCAGCGCTTCCGAGTGCTGTTGCTGAGAATACCGCCAGCAGCGCCGTCTTGGCCATGTTTCGAACCATTTTCTTTTTTTTATTTATTTGAATGACTGTGGATATCTTCTCCTTCTTCTTCGAATTCACTTATAAAACGTATAAAACGAGTGGCTAGGGGTATACCGGGTTGATGCGATACAAGCCCAGCGTAACACAAATGAAAACGACTGACAGTGACTGAGTAAAACCAGGGAAAAAAAAAATAAGGATGGACCAGCTTCAATGTATCTGCACCTAAACCTCTTGGATGGCCTCGAAGCTATTAAATACCTGTCCTGTGAATGTCACTAAACTCTAGCTAGTCACGTATTCCGCTTTTCTCTGCTCGGTGCAGCCGGATTGGCATGTTTGGGAGACTTCAATGAGCACCTCAACAACTGCCTAATCATCACCCCAATTTCCTAAAACAATATAGTGTGATTCTGGTACCCTGCTAGCGTCTATATCGCAGCCAATCATGCTGTAGCCGATCCCATCTCGCTTCGTACCTTTATCGTCGCCTGTGTGCTGGAAGGGACATGGGCTCAAGATGAAGCTCCAAATCGCAATCCTCGCCTTCAACCACCTCGCGGAGCTCATCATTGTTACGACGCCGCGGCACGTAATCTAATACGCGCCGCCGTGGCAGAGGAGGTGCGCGTTGGAGCTCAGAATCAGCACCCAAAGCGGCTTCGCGATCATTTTCGGCCTTCTCATGGGAAGTCAAGCAATGAATAGAGTTGTCAGATCCATCATCCTACGATGGAGGCGCCGAAGAGCGTCGCGATAGGCTGCAGTAATTGAAGACGACGGAGAGCTCATTTTGAACTTGATAAAGCGATGGGAAGTAAAAAGTATAGCTTCAAGAAATGATGACATGCATTCCAAAGCTGTGGTAAAAAAAAAAAAGTGTTGTTGACGCGACGCGCCGCGTGATGGGGTGCTTACCTCAAAGGCAAGCGCTAGATAGAGTATGTACCGCGCTAGCAGGGTACCAGAAACACACTATATTGTTTTAGGCAGTTGCTGAGGTGCTCATTAAGGTCTCCCGGCATGTGTCCCCTTTTTCATTTTTTTTTTCTGTGTCTTGACGTCCCGCGCCTTTCATTTTTTTTTTCTGTGCCTTGACGTCCCGCGCCGAGGAGGAGGCTAAGGTTTCTTGGGTCAAGCTTGACCAAAATAAGTCGTATCACGTATGGCCAGATGGCTGGCCCACAATGCGGGGGGAGACAATGCATTGTCGCGTTGCAGCGCTAAATTGCCTCATGCAAGGTCCCGTACGGAATGGCGGAATGCAGTGTACCGCGTGGGTGATGAAGGCGAGGGGATTCGTTTAGGCACAATGGCCGGCTGACGCCACGGATCCAAGGAGGCTAAATTGTTGGAGCTGTCCATGTGGCTGCTTTGCACATGCTTAGCCTTTACTCCGTAGAGGTGAAAAGGATGAAGGACACGCACGCGGCCCGAATCGAAAATAATGTTTCATCAAGGCGGATATCTAGGATGAGAGAGGTATAGGGCAGGGGGGACGGTGAAAGAATGAGCATCCGATGAATCCATCAGGAATCGCACGGAAAGTCGCAAAGCGACATTTGCCCTGTTGGCTCATTGTATCTCTCTCGTTATCTGGAAATCAAATTAGTGCAAGTGCCCATATGTATTAATACATGGATAGATGCATACAGACACACACGAATCTAACGCAATTTGCAGCCCAGACGAATAACTGATAGTCACACGCTCGTTGACCGCACGAAGAAATCTGTCTACAAGAAAAGGCTAAAAAGCAGGTGCTCATTTACCCGGCAGAAAGTCCACTGAGCAGCCGCCAAACCCCCTTCAACTCTCTCCTTTACACAATTTTCTCGGCAACGGTGCACGGACCACGTCTGCCCACTTCTGTTATGATTTGGCTGTATAACCTGCTGTAGCCCTAACAGCAGTCCACCCCCGAATGGAAAACTCGAAAA
>SRPQ01000254.1:0-28943 GCA_018360075.1 Claviceps cyperi
GTTGTTGCTGTTGTTGCTGTTGTTGCTGTTGTTGCTGTTGTTGCTGTTGTTGCTGTTGTTGCTGTTGTTGCTGTTGTTGTTGTTGTTGTTGTTGTTGTTGTTGTTGTTGTTGTTGCTGCTGTTGCTGTAAAGGCGCAGTGTTGGTTGGACCTATTGATAGTCCGTCGACATCTTCCGCAGAAAAAATCATAAATGTCTTCTCGATATCGAGATGCGGATGAAATTCTTCCCAGCTGCGTTCTTCTCGTGGCTTATAGTCTTCGGCCTGTTTGACCGAAGCCGCCACGGCAGCAGCGGAGCCCCATCTCATTTCCTCCAAGGCCTCGCACGCCAAAACCCGTGATCGAGTGCTCCTCTCTCGCCGAGGCACCCCAGGTGTTCTCTGACCATGTGCCTGGCCTCGCATCGCGCTTGACCGTATCCTCGGCACGGGGGTCGGGGTTAAGCCGCCCAGGTCCCCCGGGTCTAAGAATCTTCCTCCGCCTCCGGGCCCTCCAGGAATATATCTTCGCCGCTTCGGAGGCGGCTCTGTGGCGGGCCCGATAGACAGCCCTTGCCTTGCCGCGCGCGCCGCGTTTGTCGATCCCGGAGGGCGGCCGCGGGGGCGGCCGGTTGGCGTCCTTCTTGGTGTTGGCGAGGCAGGAGCCATAACGTAGTTATGCTCTTGAAACAATCAGAAGACGATCAAGAAAAAGCTATGGATCCAATCGTGTAATTCGCCGTGGAAAACGCGGCGTTCAAAGGAAATCCAAGGGGTGTCAAGGTTGCGCGCAGCCTTGTCAAGGGGCAAGGGCGGGGTAGGTGATCATTTCAAGGCCCCGTATGGACACCCGTGGACTGAGGTCGCATAAAAGTATTCAGATAAATCGGCAGAAGAGCCCGTTTTGGCGTTTAGAGATGGCAAGAGACGCGAATGCTCAAGGAGATGTGTCACAGCGTAGTCGGGAAGGCCATCTGTCGTCAGACGGGAGCGAAAAACAGACCACGCGTTGAAGTCACAGACGCACGGACCAACTCGCAGCAACCAAGGAGGTACCCTGGCATGTGGAGTCTTTTGCATGCAACCCTCGGGTTAGTCAGCAGCCAAACCATCCGGCCTTACCAGTTCGGGTCAAGAGCGCCCGAGCACCTGCAGCCGCCCCCTAACACTGCCATGTCTGGGGAAGCAGCTCCATGAATGAATTTGTGGTTCCTGGCAGTCTTCGTGTCACAAACCGCATCGGCCGTTTTAAGCAAGTTGCTTCCCTCGGGGTATAGGTACCTTACTAACAGCTTGTCGGGGGCGCCATTCCTCCTTTGTAGTAGGTAAGCGCGGAAGCTAACATATGTACTGCAGGAGTCAGGACAAAACTTGATCTGGATGTACGTTAGATATATCTAAGCCTGGTGAACCATCGCCAACGTCAGGTAGCTCTGGATATTTTCAAATGCTGCGTTCCGCGACGCGCGGTTCTTGATCGAGGATCCTTCGCTTCCGCTTTCACCTGCGCGGCTTACACTTATACATAGCGCTTGATGAATACATTTCTGCAATGGCATGCACAGCACGATAAAGCAGCTCTGCAAGGAGGATTCCGTGAAGAAAACCTGTATACAATGATTGACTCGCAGAACGGGAAGGTCTTCCGATCCAAAATTCGAAATGTATTAAACAAGGCCAACCAATGCTCTGCTATATGAAATCGCCGCACTGGCTCTCTAACTAGTCGTTGATTTCGCAACCGTCAAAATCCCGCCACCAAGGGTATGTATGGTAAGGGAAGCCGTCATACATGAAAGCGTCGGATACAACTTCGCATTCATCCGACATCCTCATCCAGATTGTCGGGCGCCAAGTCGAGAGGAACCCAATGATGCGGTCTTCCGTCTTCCACTTACTCATAGCACCCAGAAAAGTCCCTTCTCACCCTTCTCACCTTTTAAGTGAAGAACGGTATTTTGCAAACAGAAAAAATAAAGCATGACAACCATGGACAATACGAAAAAAAACTAAGCCATCAGCCTGCAAGAACAAAAAAAAAATCAGAAACCCCAAGCGCCAAAATCGCTATGCTTCGTAGAATCATTTCATATATTAGGTGGGAGACTGGCCCACGAGAAGCGCATTTGAGAGATGCGTAGCCCTCGCAAGGGTCCTATTCAATCGATGAAATCGATCAAACCTGGACACAGTACCACAGATGTCGATGCAGCAAGGTAAATAGACAAACGCTCCAGTTGCAGAAAAGCAAAACGATATGTGTCGTTTCACAAGGGTATCAATCCAGTGGAAAGGGTGCAGTTCATGGTAGAGCAAAAGGAATCGCGGCGTTTCATTCCTGCCCTTTGTTATCATGTAACCTCGCAGTGCGGCCACTATAGGCCACATTGAGCTCGAGGTGCATGCTGAGGTAAGTGACCAGCTCGTAGCGCTGCCACGGATGAAACACTCGCGGGCATGAATGGGCTCGTAGTACCATCCCAGCTCTCCTCGCTCAATACGCTTAGGTAGCCGGTGCCAACCCTGTCGCGTAGTGCCTCTATTTTGCGCCGGTACATCTCACCACTGTGGTCCCAGTCCTGGGGCAGTTTCGTCTCTTCCGTTGTTGTCGATGCTGCAGCACCGGCGACAGACTGAGACTGTGGCAGGGCAGAACCAGGCAGATTATCCAAAGGAGCGGTTGAGGATGTAGCCTTGCAATCATCCATGGCAGGCGACATCGGCTTTGGAGTATGCGGCGGCGCTCGAAAGTTGCTGTCCAAAGTCTCTGACCTGGGCCTGCCCGTCCCTCTCAAAGGCTCCTCTGATATCTGAAACGACGTGACAGCGTTCCCTGTGGCGAGATCGACGATACGCCTTTTTGATACCTTGCGGCGGCGAGAGGCGGAACCCGTATTCACTTCACTGGTTACCGCCTTAGCCACAGGACGATCCTTGCGCGACGTAGACGGCTCCCTGGACACATTGTAGATGATGGTAGGCTTGCAAATGTCGAGCTTTGGCTTGACAACAGGCACCGAGTCCGGGATCGGAACTCTTTCGAGCAACAAGCGTCTCTCGGTAAAGCTTGGACCGGAGCCATCTACAATGATGTCCTCTGTATAGCCAGGTGCGGACCGGAAGAGATTGAAGACCGTCACACGGTAATCCTTGTGTGTGCGTGTAAAAGGGTTGCCTTCTAGCCACACTTCACGAATGTCGGGGATGCCCGTCAATCTGGCCACTTCGAGCGGGTCAGCGAGATAGTTGTCCCGGAGATCGAGCCGTTCCAGTGGGTACAACTTCTCAATTCCAGCTAGTGACTGAAGCCGGTTCGATCGCAAGTTGAGAGCAGTGATGGCGGGAAGTGGATTGCGAGCCAAGGATTGTAGCGAATCAATCATGCAGTGAGAGAGGTTCAAGGCACGGAGAGCTGCGAGGGTGGCTAGACTGTCAGGGATCTGGCTGAAGAGATTTGACGAGAGATCTAGCGAGTAAAGTGTGCTGGAAAGAGGAGCCAGACTGGAAGGAGGGAAGGAAGTGATGGCATTTTCAGACAGGCAGAGATGCCGTAGGAATCGCCATTTCGATGCCGGCAGAATATTGCCAGATGCCAGAAGATTGCCGGAACCGCCCCGAGAATGATAATGCCACGATTCGGAAAGACTCGAGTGCGAGCTTCCGGAGCCTGACCGCCTGATGCGCTGCTGCGATGATCTCATCTGCGACGAGTTGGTTTTGGAGCTCGCTGGGCGAGTGGGAGAAATGCTTCGAGGTCGAGAGATTCCACCAGGCGGGTAAAATGCCTCCGCTTCCTCGCGATAGAGTGAGTGCCTGGCAGTATCAGAGCTCTCGCTATCTTCCAAGACTGGCTCGCTTGGCACCATGGAGCCCAGACGAAGCTCAGCAAGGAGGTTCCGATGCTCGGGTGACCCAGGAGCGGAAGCAGGTCTGATAAGATCAGGCTGCGGAATTACGGGACTGCTGCGACGGGGACTGTTGACAGCAGCCCAAGTCGTTGCCGGTGACGAATGAGATTTGGACGACCGGCGACGCCTCTTGTCCAGGTCATCTAGAACAACATCGATGAGAATATCTGCGGGGTCTTCAATGCCCGCTTGCTTCAGGGTGAGAGACCTCAGCTGGTCGGCAAGACGGTCCCAGCCAAAGAACTGACGAAAGTCGAGAGCGTTGATCTCAAGAGCCTGCAAGTTTTTGAAGACGTACAAGGGCACAGCCGAGTCGAATGGGAATTCTTCGTATCCACGAATCAGCCGTGCTCGCCAGTCGGGGGCGAGTTTAAGACACGGGATTTTGGTAAAAGCTGAGTACAAGTACTTGAGGTCAGCCTGAATGGCGGCCTTGTGTCTCTCGGTGCGGGCGGCAGATATGCTGGCTCCGATCCCAAAGCTATTCCACAAGGCAGACATGCCCGACATGACACTGCGCATGCTGGAGACGGAATGGATTGATCCCACGTCGGAGCTGCGGGTACGGGTTCGGTGCGTGTCGCCCAGAAATGACACATAGTTGTTGGATGACGAGCTATCGTGGAGATTCTCCAGGCGGACTTTCATGGGACCGACATTGATTCCCAGGTCCTCGAAGCGAGAGAGCAAGAAGAAGAGGTGGTGAGGAGTAAGTGCCAATTTTGCCGACTTGACATTATGTGAGGTAAAATTGAGGGAGCCTAGCGAGAAGGCAGCAGCCAGGCTGCCAGTCGCGGAGGAAGAAGTCGAAGGTCGTTCTGGCAATGTCGGATATGAGGGGATCGTGGCTGTGCTTGTGCTCTGAGACGGGCGATGGCGCACTTCGCGTCGTTGGAATTGCAGTGCGTTGGCAAGGGCCTTCTCATGGGTGCGTACAAAGGCGGCCAGTTGCTATCAAACGAAGAGAAGAATTAGACCAGCGACTTTTGTTGCGAGGCAGCAAAGAAACGGAAGGGGACGACGCGGGTATGCACCTCCTCGGACTTACCTTTATGAATTGTTCTCCGTCTTCGGAATCCATGCTGTCAGTTTATTGCCCCTGTGCTGCTATGTGCGCATAAGGGGCTCGACCGTGTCAAGGTTGGTATGGAGAGAAACGACTCGACAAGGGCGAATAAGGCGGACTGAATGTCGACAGCGAAGGAGACGCTTTGTTCCCGATGCTGACCACGCCGCCGAAATATGGCGGTAGCAAAATGACAAAGCGATGTGGCTTGCCAATACGGATGGCGGGCGAGAATAGAGCTATAGGCCAAGCGTCAATCACGAGGTCTTGAACAAGAACTTGGTGTCAACTCCGTCGTCTTGCTTGTGTGTGATGAAACAAATTTGTGACAGCAATGTCTCTGGTTCTGAGGGCCTCGAAGACGCTTGCTAACGCTTGCTAGTCTCTCGAGGGGAAGGGGGGTTTCAGATAAGAGATCGCAGCAATGTGCGATGATACACACATTCACAGATAGCGACTGAAGATGAAGATTTCACGGTTGTGGCGACGCGTGACGCGGAAACACAACTATGGGTACTAAACAGTAAAGGCGGAAAGGGGAAGGGGGAAATTAGGCGTTGCACTGGATAATTAAAATGAAGAGCAAGACAAGGGCCGTCGGATCGCGAGGCAACGCCCATCTCTCAGCATGGCTCACAAGTGCACAAAACTGAGGGTAAAGGGCAAGGGAATGGGAAGAGAAAGAGTATTCGCATAAGGCCACAATGACGCAACACAAACTTTGTGGGTTCATGCACACAAGAACACGAAGCGAAAGAGAGAGGGAGGAAGAGGTGAATGGAAAGAGAAGGCGAGAGAAAAAAAAGAAGTGGCAGGGTTGTGAGGCGGGAAAAATCGGCAAGGATGGTAAATGGGTGGAGGTGGATAGATAACGACGACGACAACAATAACAACAACAAAAACACCGCAAGCGAGGTGAAGAACAACAAACTGGTTGAATATGCTGCAGAACGACTGACCTCGAAAAGACAAACAGAGCAAAGCTCGAGTAAAGAGTCGTCGTCGTCGTCGTCGTTAGTAGATGACGTGCACGCTCTCAGAGGACGACGAGGGGTAGGAGGAACATGAGGCGACTTTGACCCCGCGATAGAGAATAGAAGTAAAAATGGCAGCGACGACGGGATCGAGATGCAAGCCGCTTGAAGAGCTAAAAGGTTGCACAAAAGGAAGAAGGGGGAGTACGGAGTAGAAGTCTGTTGGCGACTGGCGACAACAGTGGAAAGAATTTGAGCCAAGAAAGGGTCCAGTCGGGAAGGAGGGGTCTCTGACAGACTGCGCCAGCCGACATGGGCTGTCGAGACTCGACAGGTGGCAGCCAGTGGCAGCCAATGTCAATTCAGAACTTCAGAACTTCAGAGGCCGCGAGCTCGCACGAACCGCATCACGAACAACCGAAATTCCATGCGACGAGACGAGGCGACATCACGCCGATGAGGCCAGGCGAAGGTGAACGGCCTCTGCGAACGACCCCTGCCGGCGACTCCAGCAAAGCTTTGCGCAGCTGCCACGGGCGCGCCATGAGCCCAGAGAATGACGCGCTACGGCTCCGTAGTCATGGTGCCAAGCGCAATCACAAGTGCCGCCAAGTTGTGCATCCAGACAAGCCCGGAACCGTGGTCACCAGGCCGCTCGCAGCGCCCTTCTCATTGGATGATGACGGACGACGCAGCTGCTCGCGGCCCACCGCGCCTTGACCGGACCGGGGGTTCAGCAAGCGGAATTCTTCGCGGGGTGCCTCGCAAGTTAACGGCTACTCCGTACAAAATATGTATGTATGTATGTTACATGTACGGAGTGGAGTACATAGCTGCGCAGATGGCATCTCAAACGCTCTGCAAGGTAGATCGACAAGAACAGATGATGGGGTGGTGCGTTGTAAGACGCGTTGCGTTCCAACTTTCAGGTGCCCGGCGCCCAGACGCCCAGACGCCCAGACACGCAAGTGCGCAAGAGAGGCGATCCATGGCGTTGTGGCGTCTGTCCATCCATGTCTCATGTTGTCCCATGCTCATCACGAGAAAAAATGTTTTGCCATGGATGGTGCCATGGGCCATGGCGGACAGGAAGAACTTGACAAAGGCGGCCATGAGTGGAACCTCTCCTGGCGGGGCCTGTGCTCAGTGCTCACTGCTACCCCTGCCCCGCCTTTGGCCGTTTTGCGTTAGTGCAAGACGTTGGAACTCCATCAGATCGGCCGGTCAACCACGCCGCCTTGTCTCGAAGACTCTACGTAATATGTAAAAGTTCTAACACAACAACCGAAACGGGACCCCACAATTCCAAGACCTTCATCAACGTTGATTTCTCCTCAGCTTCATCACTCTGCTGCGTGCTTTGTACATTGCTTGCGCTCAAACATGATGTCGACGTCCGTTTGTACATGCCGCATACCGACAAAGGATGAGGGCGCAGCATAGCAACGCAGCACTTGAGCTCGGCTGCATTAGCTTCTCATGCGGATGCATGCAAGTGCAGGAACCATGCCATTAACATGCAACAACGGAGCAAAGCAAGGGAAAAACGCAAAGAAAAAAGTCAAATTCATGTGTGAACGGGACGTTCTTCGTGTAACGGTGCTACAGACATGCAGCAGATATGCACAGCGCATGCACAACAGGACACTGCCCGGGTCGTGAAACGGCTCGTCAGAATAGTAATTGCGAATGTTGCAGAAGTACCTAATTCGTACAACGCTGAACCGCCGAGTGCGCGCGATTCAGGCGCAGTATGTGGCAACAACTGCAGTGGGATGATTAGATTGTGCGCTTCGATCACCGATTCACCGCGATGGGTATTGATCTGAGCGGCGAAAGATGAAGTCGATTCTTCGATATGCATACTTGCCAATGCAAGCAAATCCGTCGTGATTGATGAAGCCATCCTGGTTTATCGCGTCACGCATGCAATTCGTCATGCGACAATGGCGCAAAGCTGTGGTCCACCACCCACATCAGCCACCAAAGCCCGCGTGGGAAACTCCTTGACCGCCTTGCGAGCCCGCCTACCGAGTACCTATGTCGTCATTGGCAAGGCCCTTTTTTGGCGCGCGCCAAGCAGTTCGTCCGTTGGAGTGGGGGAAGCTTCTTTTTTTCGAAACTACGGAATATGTATGAGGTACCTAGCACATGCCTATGTACAACCTAGGTAGGTACCTAGGCCGTGTATGTACATACATATGTACATATCACATATGTACTCCGTAGAATGTAGTCCCCGTTCGCTAGAATCCTTCAGCAGGAGATCAGACATGGCGCAGGTGCCCGACAAGAAAGCTGCCGAAGCTGCGATGGATAGTACCCTGCCAACTCTCATGAAGCGAGAGAAAAATGGGCGAAAGAAAAAAAAGAACAGAAACAAGTTGTAGTATACGGAGTACCTTACATACCTACTCCGTACATACAATGTCCCGCGGCGCTGGATGGGTGAAGAGAAGCGAATCACACCGTCACACGTTCGATTCGGAGGTGGGGGATCCTTTCTGTCGGTATCGCAATGCACCGTGACGCTGAGAAGGAGGCAAGGTTTTGAAGGTTGAGATGGTTTGCTGATTCTCAATGCCACGTGTTTGCACCTTTTTACATGTGCGTATCATGATTCATGGACACACTTCTTTACTTCTTTTTAACGCCCAGCACCTTGATAGTAAGGTCTCCCAGACAGAGCAGTACCTAATGCCTGTCTAGACTCTACACTCACTACACCCGCGTAACTACTCGCCCACCGCTACTTGCGCGTACGGAGTACATGCTTGTACATGTAGCTAATTCAGCCCTACCATGACGAATCCACGACTCACAGGCACACCGCGGATATGTAGCCGCGCCCATTGGGTTTGGTCCGTAGGGACATGTGTCCAAAACCATGACTGCATGCAAACATACTTATTACTGAGCCAATGTAAACCATCTTCCCCGACACCGGCACGAAGACGAAGGTGCTCAGACGTTAATCCAACGCCATAATAATAAGCCAGAGCGGGAAGCGGCTCAACGGCAGCGCGAGGCAAACCCCAACTCCTCCACGGCAAGATCGGGTGGCGTCGAGCGTGGGACGAAGTTCCAAATGAAGTTTCGCGCGGCAAAAAATAGAGGCCCGTTATTAATCCGCTTCTGCTGCGCACTGAACAGCTATGTATGGCGCCGCGTTTGGCGAACCACACAGGCAGGCTGAGAAGGGGACCAACATGTGACATGGCCTCTGCTTCTCCGCAGCGACGAAGAATTGCTCTACGGGCCGTTTTGGACAATGGAAGCCTCAACGAATGGGGCCTTCGTCGACAACAACGGACGCCATGGCGAGCGGCTTCCGAGAATGAGAATGGGGGGTCCTGATGTCGTCACTCGTCCCCGTTGTCACCAGCCGGCTGCCTGAGTTCCCCGAGTCCAGAGTTGCCACTTTCTTCACCGCCTCGTACCCATTTGCACGAGCCGGGGCAGAATTCGACCACTACACACACCTATCTTCCTTCCATCACGCTATTCTTAGGCATTTCCCTTCTTCTCAGATGGCACCGCTCGCAATCCCAGCATACATAGCTCCCGCGTGTCCTCGGGCACAGTCAAGACTCGATGACTTCGAGGTGGATGTCTGCGGGGTGTTGGCCTCCACCATGACGAACGGCTCTCACGGTTCCCCCCCATCCATGACGAACCCAGAGCATCTTCAAGCAAACATGTATGTATGTATGTAGTCGTAATCAAGTCCACGAATGTTCGGTCACAGAATACAGAGGTTTCAGGGGTCGGATAAAGACTTTATTTTTCGCGCCAAAAGATTTTTTCAAGTCGCTCGAGCAGGCAGGCCCGCCGGATTGTGCTCACTAACTACCTACCTGGTAGGTACATACAGTGTAAAAGATGAGAGGCACTTCTTGCTTTTGTCCCTCTATCGGGATGCTCCTAGCTCGACGGTTCAGCTCTTCTTGTATCGGCTCATTGGCTGGTTGCTTGCGACGTTGCCGGCGAACCACAAGATGCACGTAACTGCGTAGTACGTACATACATACAACTCCGTGTAGCCTACAGAGTGTACGCACAGAGTACGCATGCACGGAGAGGTATCTATGCCTGGCCCCATGCCTGCTCCCCATGTACCGCAATTCCAACGCGGAGACCAGCAACACGGATACGGGGGCTGGCCATATGGAAGCCATCTACTACGGCAGCAACACCTTCTGGGGCTCTGGCGCCGGAAACGGGCCCTGGATCATGGCCGATCTCGAAGACGGGCTCTTCTCAGGCTACGGGCCCAAGGTCAACACCTCGAGGCTCGGACCCATCCCTCTCGTATCGCTTCGTCACAGCCGTCACAAAGGGCCGCCGGGGCTACTGGTCCATCCGCGGTGGCGATTCCCAAAGCACCGCTAAGCTATCCACCTACTATAGCGGTCCTCGCCCAAGCGGCGACGGCTACGACCCCATGAAGAAAGAAGGCGCTATCGTGCTGGGTATTGGAGGGGATAATAGCAACGGCGGCCAGGGTACGTTCTACGAGGGCGTCATGCGAACGGCTACCCGTCCGATGCTGCCAACGATGCCGTCCAGGATGACGTTGCGGCCGCAAAATACGCCACTACCTCGCCTAATGACGGGCCGGCTCTCATGGTTGGAGACTCCATCTCCTTTCGTCCCACGGCCAAGTGCTGCAACACTAGGTACCTGATCCACGAAGGGTCCGACTCGGGGGGCAGCATCAGCTTTATGCACCCTGTCGACGTGTAGCCAGGAACCGCTCAGGCGGCGGGCTAGATGGACAGTCCGCGCGAGCCTGGCCAACAGCGCGTGCTACTACTCCTTTGAGTCGTTTGAAACGCCTGGCAGCTTCCTTGGTCACTTTGAATATCGCGTTGTGCTTCGTCCCAATGATGGGTCGAAGCAGTTTGGCGAGGATGCGATGTTTTGTACCTCCGCGGGGCTGAATGGTCAGGGGAACTCGGTTCGTTCCTGGAATTTCTCTAGTCGCCTGTGGCGGCTGTACTTTGATGGTTTGTTTTGTGGGGAGTAACGGGGGAGTGTATGGCTTTGATGGTCAGACTGAGTATCATGATGATGCGAGTTGGGCGATTGTTGATGCGTATGCCTAGGTTAGGTTAGGTTCGCTGCATGGCGGAAGGGGGAGCAAGGAGCGGGGAGAAGGGGGAGAAAAGGGAAAGAAGTGGATGAGAAGGGGGCCTAGTTATGGGCATTCCCGAATAAATGAACGATTTATTTCCAACGCGCCGTACTTTTATATGTATATAGTTAGCATCAATGCGTAAATACTCTTGGTGTATATATGCATGCTCTCAATTCCAGAAGAGCAAAGCTATTTAGGGCTCACTTCCACGAGCCGCTCCAACGTTCGGAATTCATCATGCGCATACCCATCAGTCACATCAACCTTGTAGCTTTTTCCATCGACGTTGATCTGCCCGAACCCCATATTCGTCCACGCCGCGCGCACGCCTTTAAACATACTGACGAACGCTCTGCCCAGTCTCCGAAACACCATTGTCATGCCGTGCTGCATATCAAACTCATGCAGTTCCTTGCGCCGCTGCTCCTCTTGTTCTCGTAGCTCAAGCCTCTTCAGCTGAGGAACGTATTCGCTCGGTAGGGAGAAGCGCGACTGGAGAGAGACATGGTCGAGGCTAGTGGTGAAGGTCTTGGGTAACAGCAGGGGCATCATGCGCTTGACCGTGATTTCTAGTTGAAGAGGAGCCATGCCAGCGGCAGCAGCGGCGGAAACAACAGTATTGCTAGTCGAGTTGGCGGCAGACACGGGTGGCAACAGGCGAATGGTCTTGACAATATTACGCGTCTTGGACAAAATAGTCAAGGCCATGGCGCAGAGAAAAAAGTACGCTGCCCCATACACGATGCTCACCCACTGAGGGATGCCCTCTGGCTGCTTGATGACATATGGCCCGCTGAGGAACGCCCATGCCAGTATCACGAGTCCGCTGGACCAGCATCCAAAGTAAAACCAGAAATGCGAGGGCGCCTCGTATAGGACGGTGGGGGTCTGCTTGGCCGCCAGGCGCTTGATGAAGGCATAGCGGCTCACTTGCGCGGCGGCGGCCGCAGCTGCTGGTTTTGTAGACGAGGAAAGGTATCTTTGCGATGCTGTCGTCAAAATTTCAGATGCGGTAACGTTCGAGGGAGCGATGGGCGGCGTTTTTAAACGTGCGAGAGAGGATGTGAAGAGGCCGACAGAGCGAGGGGCCAAGTGGCGGCACGGGAGGAGGGAGAAGCCCCTCGCAAAGCTGGCCATGGAGCGAGTTTGTGTGCTGTCGTTTGGAGGCTGGAAGGTTGGGTAGAAGGGAGGGTTTTCAGTTCATTTTCGTCTCATTGACGTGTAGTTTTTGGCGCAGGAAAAAAGGCACCAACAGGCTGCGATAGTCAACGAGGCTGACGATGCTTGGCTTGGCGGCAATTTGCTTGGTCTGCGGCGTGCGCGCTTAATAACTTACCTAATGTGATCAGCGTTAAATACCTTAGGTACGTTAGGTACATTATACATAGGCTCTCATTGCTCAACCACCGGCGGTACGTACCGACGAAATGTCCCACCAAAAAAAAAACCACCGCTGGAGCCTGGATAGCGTGTATCGGCGGTGGCAGAAAGAAGGAGCCCCAACAGCTTCCGAATCGACGACTTGACCCTTTTTCTCATTCCCGGCGGCTGCTCGACTCACAATTCGGCACTGCGACTCACCTTGCGCGCCCTCTTTCGTTTCTCTCTAGCAGCACGCGCGCCGTGATAGAGAAGCCATGGCGTCGTCGTTTGCGGGCGCTGCATGCCGTGCATCGGCTCGCTTGGTGGGCAACAGGGGCGTCTATCGAGGTATGTCTGCGAGTTCTCGACGCCAATCGATCGACATCATATATATATGCTACTCCCGTGGCCATGCTGCGCAATTGCGGCTCCGGCCGTCCCTAGCCCTGACGTATTGAGTCGAGAGACCTCACTTGCGATGAAAGACTGATTGGACTCCTCACAGGCTTTACCTCGTCAGCTCGATGCCTCGCCGCGCAAAACTTCTCGATGCCTGCGCTCTCGCCCACCATGACGGAAGGAAACATTGCCACCTGGAAGGTCAAAGAGGGCGAGACGTACAGCGCCGGGGATGTTCTTCTCGAGATAGAGACGGACAAGGCGAACATGGACGTCGAGGCCCACGAAGACGGCATCGTAATGAAGATTTTGGCGCAGGATGGTGCCAAGGCCATCCAGGTAGGCACGCGCATCGCCGTGCTTGCCGAAGCCGGAGACGACATCAAGACGCTTGAAATTCCAGAGGACGCGAAGCCGCAGCAGAGCACCGAGGCATCTTCTGCCCCCCTTCCCGCCGGAGAGCGTGGCAGTCCCGAACCAGCCCAGGACAAGCAGTCGTCGCCCAAGAAGTCTGCCGCTGAATCTACGAGCAACGAGGTCCACGAGCAACGATACCCGTTGATGCCCTCGGTCGAGACCCTGGTGCACCAGCACGGCCTGAGCAAGGACGTTGTGAGCAGGATCAAGCCCACCGGTCCCAACGGCCGGCTTCTCAAGGGCGATGTGCTCGCCCACCTCGGCAGTATCAGCTCCGACAGTCCCGCAGCAGTGTCCTCGTTCTTCAAGAAGCTCTCCCAGCTCGACCTCAGCAACATCAAAACCGCGGTGGCGAAGCCCCTTCCCGTCGGTGTCGACGCCAAAGCCGAAGCCGAAGCCGCCGGAAAGGCGGCAATGAAGGCCGCCAAGACCATCAAAGCCGAGATTCACGTGTCCGTGTCTCTGACCAAGGTGGTGGAACTACAGGAGCGAATCCAGCAAACCCTCGGCGTCTTCATGCCCCTCTCCACCTTTATAAGCCGCGCCGCCGAAATCGCTAACGACAAGCTCCCACCTACGAAGCGCAAGCCCACAGCCAACGAGCTCTTCGATCAGGTCCTCGGTCTGGATAAAATTAAGGGCAAGGGCGCCGCAAGGAGCACTCGTGGCACATATGTACCGCAGCTAGTCGTCGTCACTGGCTCTACTGACCAGTATGGACGACCGCTTCGCAAGGCCAAGAAGCCCGACGTTTTGGACATGTTGATCAGCCACCCCAAGAGAAAGACTAGCAGCAGCAGCAGCAAGGTCGTTCATCTGGGACGTGCCGTCTCCAAGGGGTCGAGTGTATCCAGCAATGACGCTCGATTCAAGCTTTCGGTGTCTGGGGAAGACGAGGACAGGGCGACTATGTGCTTGGAGCGGTTCAAGGCTATTTTGGAAGAGGAGCCAGAGCGGTTGGTTGTGATGGGGGAGTGGGCGGATGTGACTACGAAGGAACTGGTCGACCGGATGTGATGGGGATGACCCGAGGGGTGGAGGAACGGACGATACCTTTTTTTTTGTAATTGTATGTTTTTGTTGGAAGATGTGTGCCTTGGAGTGCCGTTGTGGACTTGTTTGTTTCGTGTGCAGGTGCAGCGTGACCATGTTTCTTGAGAGGAGCGCACGACACCTTGCGAGTCACGACTGTGTCACTGACTCCGGATGGGGGGCGCATTGCAAGGCATGTATGAGACTTGTGTATGTTTCGCGGTCCTATGGATAAGAAGAGGGCAAAAGAATCGTTTGAATAATGGACATGGCGAGGTTGGGATTAGGGGCTTCGATTAAGCTGCACAGCATGTCTTGGAATAATGGCGGGATTGTTGTAGGGGGGGAGTGGAACGTAGAAAGGGGGAGGGAGGGATGCGGGAAAGAAAAGACGTGAAAGAGAATGAATGGATAACGCTGGTCGCAGAACGCAGACGACAGCAACAGAATAGGAGGGCAAACCGGCTTCAATGTTCATCCACTAGGCAGTAATCGACCTGTTGTACGTCGTAGACTTGCATAACGTCCTGTGTTCAGGAAGCGACTATTCGGACTTCTGGAAGCATGTACACATAGTTACCACAACTGCGGTTGTTACGATTTACGTGACAGGGCTGTGGTTCAAGAGGAGCGCATCATCTATCACTACCTACCCTACGCCACTATAGCGCATGTGTCGGACAGACATCACGGCCTGATTTCTGGGAGAAAAACAGGATTACTACTATCGTTACTTGAAGACAGAATGGCGCATATTCTTTGCCTCCTACATCACAGCCTGTGCCAACGTGATTCTTTTAGCTGTGTCCCACCTTGTGAACTCCCTAACCTATGACAAGGAGCCACCAGATGAGCGCAATGAGGTCATGCGCTGGCACCGGCATGAGACCGGCATGGAGACTCGGCAGCATCAAGGAAGGGTCCGGTCGGCATCGTTGGCCAGAAGCTGTTGATGCGATGCTGACGCTGCTGACAGAACCGCGTCGCGGATCGCCGCTGGCCGGTTGTTGGCCCGGGTTCCCTAATTTCGATCTTTGTGAGAATGCCTACGAGATCCAACAAGTTACAATGCATTCGGCGGGATTCATCTTGCCCTGTTATCGCAGGGTATATAGGGGTAAACAAAGCACATCAGAGTGGCCAGACGGCTGCGCCCATTCTTTTGTGCAACACCTGCCGTTGTATCATGTATGACAGTAGGGCTGAGAAGGAGTCAATCCTGGGGTAATTGTAAGTACTGTTGACTACCTACTCTTCGTGGGGCTCATTCGTGAATCGTCAAAGTGAGATAATAGATAGACCAGGCTAGGTATGCTAGGTGCCTGTGTTTTATGATCGATTGCATGGACGACTAATAAAAGACCTATCTCTCCGGAGTCCGTCCACAACGAGTATGACCAACCGATACATACATCAACGCCCTATTGACGCACAGTGCTGCGTGAACACCGGATTTCCCCATGGTGGCATGGTGGTTTGATTGGCTTCATTGAAGACGAGCTATGTGCGTCGTTCGATACGGACTTTTGCGCTCATGTCCGCTCGCGACAGCTACCTTCATTCACTCTGTGACAAGGGGTTGAGAGGAGGGTGACAGGTTCCTTTTTGGCGTTGAGAGGTTCTGAGAAAGGACGTGCTTGACGGTTGCTTCATCATCAATTACGGGACGTCTCCAACGTCGAGGTATTTAGGTATCGGTTGCACTGCCGTGTGGCTGCTGGCAGTTACATGAACACCATCAGCATTCGCATGCGCAATGATCCAAAGATGGCTTGCAGTGTTCAAACAGGAAAGTTCGTGGTGTCGAGCCAAGTTATCGCCGCCTACCTACCTAACTATGTACCTATAGGTTTCAACTCCGCCACGATGGCCAAGACGGGATCTTTTCAAGCGCCTTCCCGTCCTCTTTATGTCACATGGCATACCTGAAAGGCTGAAACACTTTCCACTCTCTGCTGCCTACGGAGCGGAGTACTCTACTCTGGCACCCGCCCGCCACCGCCGCCGCCGTCGGAGCCGCCATGACTCCTGATTGGATGGCGCGGCGGCTACACGGCTTCACGCCTCGTAGGCGTCGGCACCTATGAAAGGGCCCTGATGTGTGGCGTTGTTGCGGCGTTCTTTTCTTTCTTTTTCTCCCCGCGATAAGAAGCGGGGCCCCACCCGGACCAATGCCTGCCACCTGGGCCCTGAGGCCTTGGAGCCTTGGAGCCTCGGAGCCTTGGACCCTTCGGCTTCTTGGAGGTCTTAGAGCGCTAGTCCGGATGAGGATGTGAATGGGAATTCCAGCTTGGAACAACAATAATAAGTAGGAGCTGATGGAGGGGGGGCAGAACAATAGGAGACACAAAGGGGGCAAACTTGGTCAATTCTTTAGTGATTCGGAATTTTCCTCTTTTGCCGGGTTGTCGGGGTTTTCGAGTCGGATGTCCTGTCCGTTGTGGGCAAGTCAGCATTGTGTTAGGTATGTAACTTGTTGTAAGCCTGGACGTTGCTTTGGGTGTTGGGGAAGCTCATCATGATGTATAGTTATCGTGTAGGTCTTGTCTCGCTGCGGGATTCTTCCGTCTTGAGGCAGTGTTTCTGTCAAGTGAAGGGACCACACGCACACGCTTCATCATCACACACGCCATCTAATTCCGTCGACCCTGCCTGTCGCTCGAAACTGACCCGCCCGCTGCGTTATGATTATGATTTATGTACCTATGCCGTGGAGCTGCGTGGCGGAAGATTCACGAAAACCGCTTATTCCCGACCAAGAGGCCAGGGTCCAGGGTCCACGATGTCCAGGACCCAAGAGCCACGGAAGCTCTAATTCGATGAAGCATCTAATCAGCACTACCATCGTGACTCAAAGCTCACCGAGTTGCGGAAAAAGGCTTCCACCCTTCACCGGCAAGCACATGCCAGCCACGCACCCTTTCCCGAGTCCCCGACCCCTACCGTTACCCCAGCCGTCGTCCTAGACCCATCCGGTCTCCATGTTGCAGCCATGTGTATGTACGTACGTACATACGTGAAGAAGTTCCAAGAAATAAATGCCCTTGATATGGTGGAACAAGTCCGAACCGGGAAAGAGCCCGGTGCGTGCGTTCGTCTTGTTATTGTACTGCATACGCACAAGGGATGTTGCACGCGCAATCACACTCTACACACCCTCCTCTTCGGGGATTTAATTCCATGTGGACAGGGCCGAGCTTCTCTGTCCAAGGTGTACTCCGTATATGTATGTATGTATATGGGGGGCACGGATGCAAAAGCACGACGGGGGTGCGAGCATACGGAGTACTCGGTGAGTTGCGAGAATGCGTGCATGCAATAAGCGAGCAGAGCATCTCAGCATGAACACGAGAAAATGCCCCAGCAAGCTTTTCATAGCAGAGAGCAAGTCGCTGACCCAAAATGGGTCAAGAAAGTACGGATATAGCCCCCCAAGTCAAACAAACCTGTCGCAGGGTATATAGGGGTAAACACCACACCAGAGTTGGCCAGACGGCTGCGCCCATTCTTTTGTGCGATAAAACCACAGACCATCCCCTTCCCCGCAAGCAAAGCCACACTTCAGACGTCTGTTCTATTCCGTATTGTCCTCTTCCTCCGAGGCAAAATGTAAAAATAAGACGTGGAGGAAGAATAGCTAGCTAAACAATACAAACCACGTACGTACGCAATGCAAAGTAATACATAATACATACGAGTCCATGCAAGTCCTCTATACCGTGGCGCAAAACGGCGGCTCCTTTCCCCCTCGCTCCTTCCTTCTTGTCGCACCCCATGACGCCCAGTCTCTCACACCTTGGACGCAAACATTACACATCACTTTTCAACGTCTAGATGCGATTCTCACTTCAATCATCAATGGCATTTCTCCAAATCTAATCTCCTTATCGTCAGGGAGGGGTGTGTGCGTCTGGCAGAGTCGTGGACCAACATTTCTTGCTGGATGGACGTGCTGACTTTAGGTACCTATGTACCTAGGTTGCGACGTGGTGGGTGTTCGATTGTGGCAGGTATCTGATTTATACTCGATGGGCTGCTGTCTCTTGAGACAACAAACAGCTCTTGGATATCTTTACTTTTCCTTCATCTGATTCAAGTTGGCTTGCATGCTTCTTGATTGCTCGACAATAGCTCATGAATTGAATAGCTTCATCTGCCGTCATCTTCTACACCATCAGCTTGTCTGCCTCTTTCTTGGAGACTTGTACCGTTCAACAACGGCTCTCAAACCTCCTTCGACCTTGAGTTAGTCGTCCTCGTTCACGTCTTACCTTGGAAACATCTGCTGTCGAGCATTTAATTTACTCAGCCGTACTGCCGTGTTTTCCGTCACTGTTCGTGTTGCCGCCAACCTCGAGGCTACAACGGATCCGTCGATCCACAGTCCCAAACTACACCACAAATACATTAAACACGGGGAACTCTCACCACACATCACACCACAGCTACGCGGACAACTTTCCAGCACATCTTCCCCCGGTACCCAACGATTCACCCAACAGTCTGAGGACCTCTCTCTCGCCTCTCCCCAAAGACACCGCCCATCAAAAACGGCTACACCTCCGCGGGTGACGACACCCTTCGTCATGGCATCCTCAACCTCCCATTCCCCCTCCCCTACCCCAAGCCTCCACGGTCTCCTCTCCAAAGAAGCTTCCCGAAGCTATTCAAACCCTCCCCCAGCCTACTCCCCCCATCTTCGCCTCCAACACAGATCCTGTGCTCTCAACACCCCCCCCTTCAGCCCTCGCTGCCATCTCCCCGTCCTCCTCGGCCGCTCCTCTCTGGCCTCCCTCGTCAGCACTCACGGCCAACAAGCCCCCGACACCGACTTCACCAAAGACAGCGACAGCGACATAGACGACTCCCCTTCAGGCATCATCCTCCGCATCAACTCCTCTGTCCGCATCTCGAGCAGCAACAACCACGTGTGCGTCAACGAAACCCCCGCGCAGCACGCCAACGCTATTGCCCGGGCTGTGGTGCAAGCCATACAGGAGAACAGTGCGGGGCAGTGCGGAATTCCGATGATTGATGAGGATGGGAGGCCGCGGCCTGTGAGAATTGAGGTAGATGCTGGGCTGGAGGTTCATGGGGAGGGGAATGTGGTGGGCCATGAGGTCTTTGTGAGGGATTATTTGAAGAGGCAGCGGCGGAACCAGACGCAGAGGGGGAGGCAGAGGGAGGTGTTGCGTCGGCGGCGTTGGGGTATGGGTTTGGGAGGTACATATGGGGATGGAGATGGAGATGGAGATGGGGATGGGGATGGGGATGGGGATGATGGGGATGATGGGGATGATGGGTTTGGGGGTGCGGCTGTGAGGCGTAGGAGGTGGTGTTGATGCGTTTCCATTTTTCTTTTTGAGGGGTTGCGTTGCCTTGTTTTCCATCACTCCTCTCGCGGTCGTGTCGTTGGGTTTGAAGATGTCGTTTGGCTGCATAGTTGTTGTCATGATTGCCGAATTTGTCGGGATACCCTCTTGCGCTGGCTGCATCGTTCCAGGAGTCCAGGAGTAGGTAGGTACTTCATGATAAAAGTTAGTCAGTGGACGCTTTGACGTTTAAGGCAGTCTTTGCTCTTCTCCTTGATGTTCATCGTACTATTTCTTCTTTCTTTTTTTTCTTTGGCCTTTCCATTTCCTCGACCGAACTGATTTTCTTTATTTTGTTTCTTTACATACAAAAACTCAACGCCCTTTCGTGAAATCGTGCATAATCGAACCCGCAACCAAGTCCAATCCAATCCAGCACGTAGACGCCCATTGCCAATCAACGACAGAAGCGCCCTGGCTCCTCAATGGTGCAGAAACCGGTTGTTTTGCGTTCACGCTTCGAACTTTACCTGGGTTGGGATCGGCTTTAACCCCTCTTATGTACATATCCCCCCCTCTCCACTTCTGTCCGCTTTCTTGCCTCCCGCAGTGCCTCCTGCTCGAAGCATCCGCTCGAGTCGCATCTGTTGGTGTTTCGGCCCCCCACCCCAATCCAAGCCACTCTCGTGAAAAATACAAATGCAACCAGACTGCTTCTGGACAAGTAAACGACGTAAACGACAGCTTTGGCCTTATTTGCATCCAGAGAGCTTCACGCCTCGTTCTATCTACCTATTCTTTGATTGTTGCTGTACGAGGCCGCCCGCACACGCATCCCACAAATCACCATTCACGTCATCGTACTCGCGAACCACGCCCTCCGTCAACGGCTTCGTCCGTCTCGTCTGCATTCGCCCATCCTACACATCCGACTTCATCCGCTCGAATCGCCCATCTGGCCGTCTATTTACCTTCCATCTATCTAACAATGGCCACCCTCACCATCCGCAACCTCACCATCCACCCCCTCGACCTCCTCTCCGTCCACCGCTTCCAAAGCTCCCGTATAAAACTCGGCTCCCTCCTCCAAAACGTCTCCTCCTCTCTCACCGGCTTCCTCAACGCCACCGAGCCCCTCAAATACGCCTACGAACCCATCGGTGACCCCCTCTCCGCCCAAACCGTTTCCTTCCACACAGCCCCCTTCCAAACCACTCTCACAGACATCCCCCCCACAGATCTATCCAACGAAGTCATCCGCCTCACTTTCCGCACCGAGGGCGACCACCACTACGAAGCCGATGTGCCCAGCATGGGCACCCAATCGGCCAGTATGCGGAAACTGACCAACGGGCCGCACCATCTCACGATTGTGTATATCCCCAGCAAGGCTCTCCTTACGGTCTTCTCCTCGGCGAAACTCCAGGCCTGGATGCAGGAATTGAGGGATGAATGGCCGCTTGCGTTGCTGTCTATTCCGGGGACGCATAACTCGCCGACTTGTCATAGGGCTCTCCCGTCGGTGCGGTGCCAGGCGACGACTATAGAGAAACAACTGGAGAATGGGGTTCGGTTTTTGGATATCCGTGTGTCGGCGAAGCCAGATGATGACGCCCTTGCGTTGGTGCATGGTGCGTTTCCAATTTCGATGAGTGGGACCAAGTATTTTGGGGATATGCTGGAGGATGTCTATCGCTTTTTGGAGGAGAATCCTAGTGAGGCTGTGCTGATGAGCGTGAAGCGGGAAGGGACTGGGAAGGCTACGGATGGGCAGATGGGGCACCATCTCAAGAATCGGTATACTGAGAAGAGGGCTGATCGCTGGTGGACTGATCCTAGGGTTCCTACCTTGGGGGAAGCGCGTGGCAAGATTGTGCTTGTGCGTCGGTTTGGGCTGGATGATGATATGAGAGATGGAGGTGGGTATGGCGTTGATGCGCAGGAGTGGCCTGATAATTGCGAGGATGGCCTCGGTGGGGGTGGGGGATTCCGGATTCAGGATTTCTATGAAATCTCGGAGAGCCAGAATATTGACAAGAAGATTGAGTTTACTCACCGGCAGCTGGAACGGGCTGCGGAACAGACTTTTGCGCTGCCTGGTATGCCGAATCATGACCCGGATGCGCCGCCTCCGCCGTTTTTCGTCAACTTCCTCACTGCTAGCAACTTCTTTAATGCTACCTGCTGGCCGGAGAGGATTGCCGCCAAGGTGAACCCAGCCGTTATTGACTACCTCTGTGGACATCATGGCGACGATGGCAAGGGCCCTCTCCAGCTCAAGGTTGGCTGTGCGGGCACAGGTATCGTGGTTACGGACTGGGTCGGCGCATTTGAGAACTGGGACCTTGTGAGATGCATCGTAGGTATGAATGCTCGACTTCAACATCTTGGCTCGTGTTCAGTTGGGATAGAAGACAGTGGGTGACAACGTACAAGACATATCATTACGTTGAAGCAAAAGTAAGAAAAAAAAGGTCGACACTACACTTTTCGGTCGGGGGTCACACTTTGCCGCAAGATATGAGGATGGATCAAGACTGTGTCCAGCAAAGAGTTCCAAGCCAAAGCTTGCCGTGGACCTCGGCGAATTCGATGACGATTCGATTCCCTTTGTATGGCCTGTACTGATCACTAATATCCACCGATCCCATCTAATTGTTGTAATCAACTGCCATCGACGTCTCGACATGTGTTGCGGAGATCTATGTTTTCTTAGCAATTTTGATCTATGACGGTATCCAGAAACAGGATAAATTCGAGCATTATTGGCCGGATCCAATAAATGTCGGGACCGGGCCCGGGTTGCCGACGATACTGAAATTCATGGCACATTGCCGGTTTTGTCGGCTCGTAAGGGGAAAGCAAATAAGAGTGTGTATGCAATAACGAAGTATAAACAAGTCTGTATTCTGTCTTGGTTGGCTTGCCCATCCTCCAGAGAGGAAAATGGGATCGAGCTATATATATACCAGTGGCTCGTGGTGTTGAACTAGACCGATCGCATTCCATACTCCTTCCCTGTGCAATCGGTCTCACACTGTGACACCGCCGTGAAACCGCCGTGATATGTTCTCTCTGGCGACTGCGACTATTAATAGTAGAGCGGTTCCAACAGGTTTAAACAACTTTTTCGCCACATTCGCATTTTCGATCCTTTGGACGAACCCCAAGATAGTCTGCATCGGCTGGAATCAGTTTTTGGGAATAGTTACCTTGGCGCGAGATCTTCCAGTGTAACGGACCATATACTCATCCACGGCAATCTCCAGGCCCGGCTTGAAGAGGTCTGTTGAAGCCTGTTGGATGTGATCGGACCAAATCTTGACGCGTGATTCCAGCCGATCGAGACTGTCTTGGGGTTCGTTAAAAGGATCGAAAATACGGATGTGGCGAAAAGGCGGTTTAAACCGGCGATATGTCATGGATTTCAGCATCTTGTGCGTCGGTAACCCGGGCCCGGTCGCTACATTTTTTGAATCCGGCCAAGAATCCTCGAATTTGTCCTGATTCTGGATACTGTCATAGATCAAAATTGCTAAGAAAACATAGATCTCCGCGACACATGTCGGAACCCGTTTGAGAATACCGACATGCTGAGCTTCATCATCGCTCGAAGATTCCTCAACTTCATAGCCGCCCAGCAAAAAGGAGACAAATTTGAACCCTTAATACTGCCTGTCTGATCGTAAGCCGACCGTATCGCAGCTCCCAGATGGCCCATCGCATTATTCCATCGATTTTACCCTGAACACGGAGCTGCGATATGGTGGGCTTACAATCAGACAGTTTCCAGAATTCAAAATTGTCACTTTTTTGCTGGGCAGCTAGCTTTCGCTTTGAGATCTTCTGAATTGGTTGCGCTGATGAGTCAATATTTTCGGAGTCCATTTTGGGAGTACAGCATGTAGGCGAAAGTGATTGATAAAGCGAAAGGCGGCGGCGGAAGGAACGCAGTAACGGTTTTGTTCACTCTTCATTCATACAAATCACTCCACATCACTCCAAGCCCCACCGAGTGGCGAGGAACAATTCATTTTTGTTCGTCCACTGTCCATGTCACTCGAAGTCACGACCGTCAAGCAAGCGGGCGGGTGTGGAGCGCGTGACCTGAAGCGAGTCTTAAAACCGTCAATGGGATACATACATAGTTGCGGATACGTTCGTACGAAATTGCTTGGAAAGAGATGTATATTCAAATTTGGCGATGTGCATGAGATCTTTTTGTGGCCGCAATTCTACCATTGGTGCTGTGACCTATCAATCTAATCAGACAGCGCCTCATTAGCTACTGTTGCGTAACAAACAATGAGTGGTATTGCAACGTGTCAAGTTACGCCAAATCAGTTCTCCAAGGTGAATTGAATTGTAGGTTGTTCATCACGATGAACTCAGTGAAATGTATGAAGTCATCATCTTGGCGGTTGCGACTGCGAAGAGGAAGAATGCTTACCATAGGTGATGCCACGAATGGACCGCATGTAAAACTCATCTACCTGACGCGACAATTAGTGCCATGCCAAGACATCCAATTGTATGTAAAAGAAAATGCCAAAAATCTGCGCCGCATTAGTCTAAGAAACAATTAAGCCTGGAGGAATGCGGACGTACCGACTATCATTCAGAAGTTGTAGGTGTGTTCATATTCCAGCAATCGAATGATTGTGAATCAAACAGTGTGAATACTTTGGTAAACTCATCACGATAGTCTGCAACATCCGGGCCACAAATCAATTCAGTACGAATATGCAATTACCTAGTGTACAATCAGTCAGCCAGATAATTCGACCGCAGTCCAACCAATATTTTGCCAAAAAGGCCACAATCAGGTGACGAAGTGTCATCAAGAGTTCTCGCCAATCTTTCACCACAAGGATTGTACGTCCTCGCTTTCAAGGATGACAGACGGCGAGGCTCGATATGTCCGCCCGTTCGTTCAAATCTTCATCATTCAATGGCTTCATGCAAAATCCAGTAGGGGGATGCAGAAATGTACCTATGATGAATGTGTCAGCATATGTAGACGACTTCAACTAGCTTCACTCAAAAAAGGTATGAATCTCCAATCAGACAAGGCTGAAACTTATAACAACGTTATCCACATCATGTATTAAGCATGAGGAATCCCTAAGGTGTCGGTTTGTTCATCACTTGGAGGGGTAAGGTGACAGGGTCAAAAGTGATGAGAGTAAGAACCAACCTTTTATGATGTTTCTGCAAATCGATGTTGTCATTGAGTTGCAACGACTTCATTGCAGGACTTTAAACCTGTTCTGCTAATCGGTCAGCTAATGTTGCAGCTTCAGACGCAACTGATGTTTTTTGTAGGCTTCCTCAGTGTAATTCTAGAGTTATTTGGATCACCATGATAGTGGTCTGATTTGGATTGTTCGTGTAAGGTGTTCATCACAGAAGACCGTGTGCAGGAGATGACAAATAAAGGAAAGTTCTTACCGAGGTAGTTTCCAACCGCACCATCATGGTGTGGGAGATGAAGCGCATACTTCGTTTTCCCACATCATGAGGCGGTGCGATGCTGCGAGAGAAGGGAAGAAAGGAAAGGAGGTTAAGAAATTTTTGTGCACAAGATGTAAGAGATTGGGGCAGAAAAAAGAGTCTAACTACTTTCAGGTTAGCGGTGAGAGGTCTATGCGCCACAAGCTACCTAGTGGCGCTCGCAATGTGGCAGAGCACGGCCCCAAGACCAACGTGGACCTTCGGGTGGCGAAACTCCGAGCCCCAGTGTGTACGCTTCGCAGACGGCCGTATAACCTATAAGTGAGCGTCATACCATCCCGCCCGTCACCCGGACCTCAATCAAACCTCCTCCGTCCATCTTCTTCAATATCTACCTCTCCAACACCAAATTTCCAAGCGAAGGAGCAGACCTTCGCCAAGATGGTGTCCCAAGGGGCGATATGGGTCCCAGCAGCCCTTCGCTTCCTTCGCACCGCCCTCACCAAAACCTCCAAAGCTCTCCAAACTCACCTCCCCAGCGCCAACAAAGCCTCCCAGCACGAATTACAAGCGATCCCCCTCCGAAGCAGCTACACCAGCCGCCAACCCATCCACCCAGCAGCACTTCTCAAACAGCAATCCCGCCGAGGAACCCGCTGGTTCTCTAGTAGCACCCGCGCAAACTTCCTCAACCTCAACCGCACCGTTCGCCGCTTCATCACCACAGAGCTCCGCATCCCCCCGAGCCCTCACTCCAATCATACCAAGCTACCCTCCTCAATCACATCACGCCGCATAGCCCAATACTCCGGTCGAGCTCCCTTCGCGCATACCCTGCGCCCGAACCTCACAGGGGGCGCCATGCCACGCACCGCAGGGGGGTACACCCTCGGCGGCAGCAACGGCGCGCGGTACTTTTCCCACACGCCTGCCTCGCCCGCGCAAGTCATACAGAATGTCTCCCAAGCAATGAGAGCTTTCTTTGTATCAGGCCAGAAGATTCGCTACGATGGTGTTGGTCCTCGTGGGGAGCACCAGTACCGCGCGGTATCCCGTCTCGAGGATGAAGCTATGAATAAGATGTCCGGTATGCCAGGATGGTCGCCGGGGTCGTTTGTGGATTTTCGGCTGAGTCCTACGATTACGGCGATGAGTCCTCTTGCGGCGGCTTTGAGTAGGAGCGCGTGTACGGGCTTTGAAGGCGTGGGCGCAGCGACACAGGCTACTTGTCTCGACACGGAGGGATTCCTGGATGTTTTGTCTGCGGATTTTGGAAGAGCGCTGCAGGACTTGGCGGTTGTGTATTCTGATTTGCGGAGGTTATCCGTGTTGGGGTCGTTGCCGACGTATCTGGATAAGAGCGATACGATTCGTGTGCGGTTTCCGGGTGTGGATGCTGGTACTGTTGAGCGGCTGTGTGACGATTTGGGTGTTCAGCGGGGGCTTGTGGGTGAGGATGCGGAGTTTGATGCTGCCGTAGGTGTTCCTGTGGCTCTACATTTTCCTTTTGCGCCGCAGTCTGAGCGGGCGATCAGTTCGCCTGGAGGATCGGCACGATGCTATGAAGGCGGTTTCGCGCAGGACGCGGCGTCTTCTGTGGACGAGGAGTCCTTTATTAGGGACGCGCTTGCCTCTGGAACGGAGATGGCCTATCTTGGGTCTTCAGACCTGGAAGGCTATGGGACTATGTCTTTACCCGTGAGTTCGGGTGCGGGTGCTGCCGACTATGAGGGTCTGGAAGGGATATATCGATTCTTGGGGGAGTGTGACCAAGCGGAAGGACGGTTGGGGTAGGTAAGTCAAAGCCTGGCTTCGAAAGCATCGGAAATAAGACCCATCATGGGAAGTAAACAGAGCATTTGTTATATGCACATTCATTTGTCCTGTCGCGCCATGAGTTGTATGTAAATTAGTCTGCCATCACGTAAATTCGCTACACATATAAATAGCTAGTGTAAATTATCAATCTACTGTTTCGTTGCACCCAACGCTTTGCCATCGGCCATTTCAAACTCCCTTTTCAGCTGATAGTCCCACGAGCCGCCTAGTCTGGCCACTCCAGCTGTGATCTCTGCGACCCCATCGGATGTCTTGCTCTCGGAATTCTTGCCCGATTCGGCAGCTTCAGAGCTTCGTTCCTTGGCGAAAATTCCTTTCGAGTTCTCGATTCAGGCATACTGATAGATCGTTAAGTCGATGACGTACGCGATGCCCTTTCCGCTGAGCTTCACCTTCATGCGGCTAAACACCAAATATTTTGGTTCATTTGTGTGAGATTTGGGATTCGAGCCCCTTCGTAAAAGTTCATTATATCGATCATTGCTTTGAACTGAGTTTTTTTTTTCGATCTCGAGGCGGTTGAAACAAAGTCAATGTCGGAATCGCTGACCAAGGCATCAGTGTCACATGATCGGAGGCACCAGTGTGGTACGTGCGTGATGGTACTCACGCACGCTCATTGGCTGCAGCCGTCGCAATATTGTAGGACAAAGGGCTTCCCCCCTTTATCCCCTCTTGCCTCACCTCCTGGTTTAGACATGAACAAGAACAGACACGAACGAATATACTTTGGTTACGAATGCATGCATTGATCTTTATTTGCTTACCCTGTTTTTCCAACACTGATCAGTGGTTGACTACAACCACAGATGAGCAAAGGAACAGTCGAGACACCTTGGGAATCAAATCGCTTGGTTGTGCTAAAAGAAGAAAGGCGGAGCTACTGCAAGGTCTAGACTTCAAAGGATTACAGAATCAGCTTGAGGCTCTTAACGAAAGTTAAGCTGCTTTTCTGATCTTTGGCCGTCACATCACGGGCCAATCCGTTTTACTGAAAACTCCTTACTATACTTCCTGGAGGCTCTTAACGAAAGTCTAGGAAGAGAAGTAGAAGCTTCTCTGCCCCAAAACACCACATTTCTTGGCCATTGCTAGCCAAAACCCATTCTTTCATACTGGTATCTCTGCCAACTTTCCACCTCAAAACATGGCATCAGAATCGATAAAGGAGGTCTTTGATGATCTATCAGCCAGGTTCGACGCCCTTAGAATGAGACCGGGTTCTCCCTCGAAAACTTCGGCCGAAAAACTACCACTCTCCCAAATTCCGAAACGGTCCATGTCCTTGAACCCAGAATCGCGCACATTACACCCGAAACTCAGAAATTTCGACAAATATGTTTCAGAGAGATGGCCCGATTCCGATGATATAGCCCTTGATTTGAGGACAGCAACGCAAACTGATCTGAACGACCGAGTTATCTGTCTCTGAAATCAGTACTTGGAGGACGAGTTTTCGAACAATATCCTGCATCGTCGAGGTCTTCATTCTCTCTCAGATCTGTACATGTCCCCATGGAGAGGCTGACACGGGGCTTGTCGTCAAGGTTGGCAGTAGGGTTCTCTTGAGACGGGACGGAGTCCTGCTTTTCTTCGAAATGCACACATTCTGGCCGGGCAGACGCGGGTTCCTCCGGCAACTTTTCTTCTTTCCTGTTGGAGTCGGAAGCGTTTGTGTCAAGGAGGGGGCCTTCATCAGTGGAACTGGCGGGAAGTACTTCGGGGAGGTTGGCAGCGTAGTCTTCTTCTGGCAGGTCGGCTGTATCATCTTCGCTCTCCGTCTCTCCTGAGGTCTGGTACCCTTGCTGCGTCAGGCGTGCGAGACCGTCGGTTACCGTTCCATGGCTGCTGTGGGAACTCCGTTGTCGCGCAAAGTGTTGCGGAGTTTCGTTCGAACTTCTTTATGCACTCTATTCCAGATGGCCTTGTCCCATATATGGAAGTCTTGGCAGACTCGTCGATGCAGGATATTGTTCGAAACCTCGTCCTCCAAGTACTGATTTCAGAGACAGATAACTCGGTCGTTCAGATCAGTTTGCGTTGCTGTCCTCAAATCAAGG
>SRPQ01000255.1:0-28896 GCA_018360075.1 Claviceps cyperi
TTGGCTTGAAGGAGATTCAAGGGCGCCATACTGCTAAAACCCTCGCTTTAGTACTGGAGGCGACGCTCATCGAGTACAAGATCAAGCACCGACTTGGGTACACTATGAGCGACAATGCTAGTACCAACGACGCCTGTGTTGAAGCCCTTACATTGATTTGCTGCCCGAAGTTGAAGACGAGAGCAATGAGGGGACTCACGAGAGCAATGATATGAGCGACAATGCTAGTACCGACGAGAGCAATGAGGGAGGGCAGTCCCCTCATTGCTCTCGTCTTCAACTTCGGGCAGCAAATCAATGTAAGGGCTTCAACACAGGCGTCGTTGGTACTAGCATTGTCGCTCATAGTGTACCCAAGTCGGTGCTTGATCTTGTACTCGATGAGCGTCGCCTCCAGTACTAAAGCGAGGGTTTTAGCAGTATGGCGCCCTTGAATCTCCTTCAAGCCAAGGAGGACACGTCGGCGTACGTCCTTCGAGTTAATAAAGTGGGAATATATTTCCAGGATGGGCGTCATCGACGGTGATGTCCACACGTCGAGAAGGAAATTGAAATGCTACTTGCCGCCTCCTTCAACTCCTCCATCAGGCCTTGTCCCTCACAAACATGTCGTCCTGGTAACAGAACGAACGCTCTTGGTTCGAAAGCCTAGGCTTCCGTACGCAAGAATTGATGGACGGCGGGGCGAGATAGACGTCGTAGACGTCACCTATCAGCTTGGCATTGCCCTTGCCCTTCTCACTGGCCGTTGGCGGCGGCGGAGAAGAGAGCTGGAGGCACGAAGAGAGACCGGATGACGTGTCCTGGGAGGAAGACGTTTCTGCTTCTGGCTGCATCCGGGCAGGTCTATTCAGGTACTCTTCCATGAGTCGGGAGGAAGCCATTTTGAGAAGGAAACTGAGAGTAACCGAACGTTGTAATAAAGGATGATTGAGTCGAAACGGGTTTGGGAGCAAGAATAACGGTCGATTGTCAGATTGGGAATCTTGAAGAGCAGGAGGCAACTTGTATAAGTATGCGAAATGGAAGATCGCCTCAAACCGCAAATCGAAATTTTCGCCAGATCCTTGCACCCCCCCACTGCCCAGCCCCTCAACGAGGTTCTGCTCAGGGGTCACCCTTGTGTTTCCCAGCCTCTCAACGCGCCCTTCTTCGCGTGTTTGCAAGGCTTCGTACCCACTATCCAAATGTCGGTTGGACGAAATTCGCGCTAGGAGGATTAGGCTTGGGATCGTTGGGTGACTAACACATTTAGCCTCTTTTCAGAGATCTCTTGCTGCCGCTGCCACAGGTTCAATCGTCTTCAGACTTCCCCGTGCAACGCAATGAACTTCTTGCGCAATCATGGTTCGCACAATTCCGATATCACGTCCATAGAGGTAGAGATGTCAATCCAAATAGGAAACGATCCAAACGAACTCGAAGAATATTTCGAAGCTTCTCAAAGCATAGTGAAATGTAGTGTTATGGACTCGTCACGGATAGTGGATGTAGGCGCGAGAGGAAATGGTTATCAATAAAACTATCGAAGAAGGAAAGAAAGAAAGAGAAAGGACAAGGATGCCCTTCTAGCTGCTTAAGTACCTCCACGCCCAGTGGGGGAGTCTCATGTAATCATCCCAGGCTTGCCGCTTATCTATCCACGATTAGTCATAGACTAATCCATCACATGTAGGATGAGATTTGAAACTATTGAAATAACACGTGTCACGAGCTGCACGGGACATGTTCTTGTGCTGTTGTTTGTTGTTGTTGTTGTTGTTGTTGTTGTTGTTGTTGTTGTTGTTGTTGTTGTTGTTGTTGTACCATTGTTCGCACAACTGCGATAATTGCGTATAGACTAGAAATGTCAAAGAAAACAGGAAATTACCCAATCGAATAGAATGAATATTTTAAAGGTTCTCACAGCATGAGATTCGAAATTATAAAACACAGCATATCACGGGTTACACAGGACATTTCCGACTATGTACTAAGTCTTCGTACATAGTTAGCCTGTATGTATCAAAACTTGGATGAGATGAGAAACTTAATCGAGATTTACACGAACACGTACATTGAGGTTTTGAACAACCTACCTGTGTACATACATACTCCGTAGCCTGAAAGCCTAGCTATGTACTATCACTCTCCGCATGCTCCTCATGCTCAGTCCACCGCAACGCCTCCTCCACATCCATGACAAAACGCGACTCCCCTCCGCACAGCGCCACTATCCCACTTCGCTCCATGAGCTTCCACACCGGATGATCGCGACGGCTAGGCCCGCGGGAAAAAAATATGCGCACCCCGCGCTCGCGGTAGTTGCGCACAATCTCCTCCAGCACCTGCGTGCCGGACCCATCCATGGATGCCACGCCATGAATGTCAAAGATGACATTGCGGTTAGATTCCTGGCTGCGCAGCCGCGGCAGGGCCGGGTGTGCGGCCGACGTGCCGTAGAGCTCCAGCCGCCGCAGCCGCGCCTTGAGCTCGCCCGTGTTGGCAAAGGTGAGTGGCTCAGGAATCTTGACGATGAGGCACCCCTCGATGAACTCGAGGCTGCGGTGCCCGGACTCGGCATTGTCGAAGCGGTTCGTGCCGGGAATACGGCCCAGGATCTGGATACGCGGCCGTGTGCTGTGCTTGATGACGAGTAGGATCGATATGCCGACACCGAGGGCCATGCCCAGCGTCAGTGAGTAGAAGATGGTGGATAAGAAGATGATGGCCATGAGGCAGAGCTCTGTCCAGCCCCGGATGCGGAGGAAAAAGGCAATGTCGTGCGGCGCCTCTTCTATCAGCGAGTAGGCAACGACAGAGATCATAGACGAAAGGACAGGTTTCTAACACGAATAGTTAGCCTCACCACGTTCACGCGCAACAGCAACAAGCCTCGCCTGGGACAGCAGGGGGGCTAGAGTAAACGACATGAGAAGAAAGGAAGACTCCTACCGGCAGGAAGTAAAAGTACGGCAAGAGGAACAGAATGGCCAAGAGGGTGATCACGCTCAACAGCATGGAGCTCACGGGACTCTTACCCCCCGTCGTCTTATTCACCTTACTCCTGCCATAGCCCCCAAAGGCAGGCAAACTCATAAAGCACGCCCCGACAAGGTTCGCCGTGCCCAGCGCAATCATTTCGCGATTGGCACTCAGCTCAATCCCCGAAATGGCGTCGTTGCCACCCAGACTCTTGGCCGCGACGGAGGACTCGAAGAACCCGAGCAGCGCAATCAGAAAGGACGTCGAGAGCGCGGAACGGATGTGCTTCATGTAAGAAAGCCGAAAGGGCCAACGGAAGGCAAAGACACCTCCGCTAGCGGCCTTGACACTGCCGAGGATATCGACGCCGTGATGATCCCATCGGAAGTGCCGGCAGAGAATGGCGGAGACGACAACGACGAAGAATCGGTCTGGGAGGAAGGCAATAGAGGGAAACCTGGGTTCAAGGCGTTTTTTGAGTTCGCTGCATCAAAACATCAGCAATCCGCTTCGGCCGGCTCGCTCATGAAGTCTCACAAAGTCCCATAAGCCATAGCCCAGATATAAATGAAACTTGACTGAAGGAAGGGGAGAGGAGAAGGAGGGAGGTCTTACCGAAAAACCATAATGACCAGAAAACTGACCCCCGCAATCGCCAACGTCAACCGATGAACCTCCCCAACATTCTCCAAAATGAAGTAAATCTTCTCCACGGTGCTCCCGTGACTCGCACCCTCCCGACTAGCCACCTCACTCAACCCCAACTCCGGAATAAGCTGATCAACCGCAATCACAAACCCAATCGCACTTATAAACCCCCTCAGCAGCGGCCTACTCAGCACGCTATCCAAAAACCCCAGCCTCGCCACTCCCGCAATCAGCACAATCGCACCCGCCATCCCAGCCACCACGCCACAGATCTGTGCATGCATCAAGTCCTCATCCTCGCCCGTATTGCCGCTATCGACGCTCTGCTGCACCACCGTCCCCACGAGCAAAGACCCCGCCGCTTCAGGTCCAACGACCATCTGAGGACACGAGCCCAAGAGCGCATAGATAAACGGGTTAAACACAAACGCATACAGGCCATGAATCGGCGGCACGTGCGCCAGATTCGCCGCCAGAGACAGTGCCATGGGGAGGTAAAACGAGGCAATCGTAATGGCGGAGACCAAGTCCCCCTGGAGATACGCCCACTTGTACTGCCTCATCCATTTCAGGCAGGGAATGTAGTACGCCAGGTACATCAAGGGTGTGTCGTGGAAGCCAGCCTGCTGGGCGAGTTCTCTGCTCTGACCCATTTTCCGGGTCCGCATCCTGCCGCCGAACCAGAGCTTCCATCCCGCGATGCCGCCATCGAAGGTGTTTTTGCAGGCGGCATTGTCCAACAGGCCCGTGGTATTTGCGTCTGCGGCGGTAGCGTCCGCAGGGAATGGGAATTCGGCTTCTAATGGACTCGTGGGCCGGGGGCTAAAGGTGCCGTGTTCGCATATGCCCGGGTGCGCGGTCGATCGTCTTCGGCGGCTCGTCTCCGCGGGAATCAAAGGCGTGGATTCGCTGGGATTTGTTCTGTGCTCGTTCTCGTCGGGACCGGAGGGTGGGAGTGCTTCTTGGAATTCCGGGCCGCTGTCCTGACTGCTTTCTCGGCTGGACGCTACATGGCTCTGGCGGAGTGTGCTGGGCTGCAGCGGCCTGTGGTCAGTGTTAGAGGACGAGTCCTCGCGCCTGCGGGCGGGTTGCCCTGTCATTTGCCCTGGCTGTCACTCGGGAAATTGCATCGGGGTTGGCAGAGGGCAAGGCGGAGGCGGAAGCGGAGGCTATCGGCGGCTTTGGTGGCGCGCGCTTTGCTGTTGTTCGTTTCTGGGAGTGCGCGTGAGTGTAGAGAGGACGAGATATAGAAACTGGGAGAGTCGGCGCTCGGGCGAGGAGCAAGTTGAAGGGATGTATTATGTTGGTTGCGAAGGGGGAGCCAAGCCCTTCGTTGCAAGACGCGGAAGTCAGCTTCGTTGGACGTTCGTCTTGGTGCATCCACAACATGCCTCCGCAAGACGTTGTGGGCAGTTAGCCTTTCAGGTAAACCTAAACTTGTCACCGGTCGTCTTCTTGTGTCTAACTGGCCACTATCTTCGCGCTAAAGTGCCCTCCCGAGTCCCAACTTGCCAAGAGGTACCTCCTAGTTAGGTACCTACGTAAACCAAGTTGTAGCGCCCCACCTATCGTCCGCCGCGTCGGTACCTCGGCCTTCCTGACGCGCCGCAGCCGGCGCGATCACAGGAGCCCGACTTATAAATCACGAGCGAAGCGAATCACGCGAGATTGTATCTGCCATCTGCCGCTCAGGCACCACGTGCGATGAACATGCTTCCGTGGCACCCCAGCGACGTGCTGTCCCAGGATCCAGCTGCAGTCAAGACACGTTGTACAGAAGCATCAGTACCCCCCCCCATGTCCCATGACGCTGTGTGACGCACAGCCAGGTTGGTCTGCTGAACACGACTTGTACGTGACATGAAAGAGTTTACTTTTACAGAACCAGATTCTATCATGCTTTTAATCGGACACGCTCAACTAGGAGTGAGTCATGTCCCGGGACCTACGTAATGACAAAACTTTTACCTGCAGCAAGACGGCATATTCCAGGGTACATCAAAGGCATACTTCGCCTTGTAAAAGTTAAAACACCTCGCTAAACTAAGCAACGAGAAGATCCAGAGGATAAAATAACTCCGAGAGTCAAAGGGAATCGAAACATACAGATAGACACCGTAAAATATATACCCTGAGCGGCAATAGCTTCACGAGGCAACCCTCTCGACGTTAAATCCGAACGATCCTGGCGTTTGATTCTTGCCAAAATTATGATCAGCGTTTCCATTGCTGAGACCCAACTCTAAAGGTGCGGCTTCCTCCCCCAAACTCAAGTTCGTCTCGCCGGGACCGAGTACATCTTGTGGCGCCATGGTCATGATCCGGCTGAAGCCGAAGTCATCCATCTTGTCGTGACTACGATGTACACCCCACGGCTCGGAAGACCAGCCTGAGTTGGCTGACTGTGAGGGAACCTGTCCCTCGTGGACGAGGCTGGCACCTCCATAGATGGCATCATACACGTTATTGAGGCCGCCATCCATGGAGCCGAGAAGGGCCTCCCACTCCGCCGAGGACACTGCGGCCGCGTTTGATGCGGAGCTGTTGGCGCTGGGCATCTGTGCAGGGGCGCCTATGCGTGGAGATGCAGGTCTCTTCATGCCACGCGTCTCAGCAGGCGAAGAAGGCTCCGTGTGGCAAGGCGTATTGCTGAGTGATAAATAATCCAGATTGGGAATGGCAGAGCATGTAGACCAACGTTTCTGGGCTTCGTTTCCTGTTTCTGGCGCGGGCATACCGTCATCCTGTCGGATACCTGAAGTCTCAGACTTGATGCTGTCAAATGATTGCCGAGGCCGAGGGCCAGGCTCGGCACCGGGGTTCAAATTGAGAATTGCCACGCGCTTCTCATACTGCTGTCGACAATTATCCGACTTTCTTCGTGAATCTTTGCAAGGGCGCCGCGGGGGTGGAGGTGGTACGGACTGCTGCAGGGATGATGGCCGACTTCGCTCCACATCGACGGTAACAAGCCTGCTGGCAATGCGAGCCAAGTCAACGCAACCTGGGGCCTTGGCATTGTCGAGTGTCTTGATGGTCACGTTGACGAGTCGTTCAGTGTCTCGAGTCAATTTGCTATCTTGCTTTAATTCAACCACCTGGTAGAGCAGCGTCAACCCGCAGAGGGCCAATACGTCATATTTGTTCAAGCAGAACGCGAAGCTCATGTTTCTCTCTTCTAGAAGCTGCACGATTTGTATAATGCGTTTGCTCGAGTCAGCAATCGAGAGAAGAGCTGATGCAGCATGAGCTCCCAAGCTCGACCCAACAGCAGGTCGATAAATCAAGGTGCGCACGTGGTGGAAAGCGAGCGCCTGGGTGTGAAATCCATAGTTAGCCGATACATCGTCGTATGTGAACCAGAATTGTTCAAACTATGCGCTTTGACTTACCAGAACTGGCGATCTGCTACTTATTGTGTCTGTTGATGGTTTGTCTTGCAAAAAATGCAGGCGCAGATGCATTGGCAAGCCTTGATACCAAGAATCAAGTTCCACTTCCAAGCTGCTCATCTTCTGGAGAGAGAGCTCGTAATTTACCGTGGAGGGGTAATTCTTCTCCAGGATGCGCGCCAGAATCTGAGACATCCGGAACAGAGCTAATGCGCTGGACAGTCGTGTACACTCGCCCGGCAAAGTCGGCTGAAATCCGTTCTCCGTAATGTACTCGTCATCCACGTCAGCTGGAAACTCTGTTTGGATATCTTCCTCCTTGAACAGTTTTGGGAGCCCCAGTGTCGCCGCAGAGAAGCTAATCATAAGGTTAGTCAGGGCCAACATTAGTTCCGGACCACTCGGTCTTTCAAGATGAGATGGCGCGTACCAATCTAGAGTGTAGAGGGTCCAAAAGACCTTCTTTCGCGTTTCTAGTGTGAGAACACCAAAGGAAAATCGCTTCTGATTTTGATGAAGGCCGAGCCGATGCGCTAGTCCAACTGCCTGTCCTTTGAAATACTGCACACGTTTGTTGTCTGCTCTAAGCATGCAGTACAGCAGAGCGAGAATGAGGCATTGCAACATGCTCAGGGCATTTTCCACAGCCAGAGATTGTATAGCCCTGTTCCATTGTTGCTCGCACATGGCTATTTGTTGCAAGTCGGGGCTCTCGGATGAAACACCCGCGATGGCGAACACAAGATACAGTTGCGCAATCTTATAGCGACATTTGACCTTGTCGGGATCCAATACGAATTCTTCATAAGTGCGAAGAAAAGACGGTTTATGAAGCACTGGGAAAAGCGGGGCCAGTTCCTGGAAATACACGTTGACACAACGGTCAGAAAATATCCGAGGTGGTGGTTTTGAAGTTTGAATCGGCTGTTCCAGAGCCAATGGAGCGCAGCCCTGAACGTGTAGAAATGCCTCCGGGTTGAAGTCTGTGCATCGTGCGCCCACTTCCTGGAGCTTCCGCTTGAAAGACACTGTCCATGACGTTAGGGATGGATGCGGAGGGCAAGAAAGGGGCGGATGAGGGTACACAGCTGAGGCATACTGATAAATGAACGGCCACTAGAGGGGCCCATGAAGTAAGAATCCGAATTCTCAACACCAAAAACAAGTGGCGAGCCCTGGACGCGAAAAGCGTCTTCCCGGTTTATTGATGCCGGACTGTCTTTGGAGGAGGTTTCGGGAGACGGCAACATGTGAGGAGCTGACGTAGACGACGGCCTGTGCTGTTTCCCATTGTACATCAAAGATATCATATCTAGCTTCTCGTCTTTCTCGTCCAGAAGATCTTTCAACTCTGTGACTTCAGTTTCCAATTGCCGAATTCGCTCCTCTAGTGATTCGGTGTAACCACGAGGGAATGCTCGTCGGCTCAGCTGGTCGCTTGTTCTGCACTCGAAGCCGACATTGGCGCACTGCGAACATGTCGGGCGGACGCCATCGCAGCGGATCTTTTTACTCCGACAGCGATCACAAGCCTGGGCAATACGACTTTGCGCGCTGTTACCCACCTTAATCACCTTCATAGGCAGGATGCCTGGCATGGCGATGACCGGATCCTCTCCAGGACCCTGCAGCAACCTAGGTAGCGAGAGGGAATAGTCGTTCGGGATTGTCGGCGAAGGATGGAGAAGCGGCGCGGGCCACCGTCTGTCTCTGTGGCAAGCCGTGCCAATACTAGAAGCGAAGACGAAAAGGACAGGCCTCCTTCAAGAAGTCAGTGAGTCTACCAGAACGACCATTGGAGTAAAGTCCGCTGGTTCGTGAAGGTCGGCAGCATGGAACGAAGACGATGCCTGCTCAGTGGTTGCCGGAATGTGACGTCTCTAGAGGGATTGGCTTTCTCAGGCGTGATTGTCGATAGCGGACACGCGGACTGGGTAGATCGATGGGGGCGGAGAAGCAGGTTCGTCCTGGTCCTGTAAAGTGGGACGAGAAGGCTGTTGTGCTCTGTGTTCAAAACTTCAAAGGCGCGAAACGATAGATGTGTTGAATTGAGGTCAGAAACACACAATAGGTACATACCTTCCTTGAAGATAGGATGGCTTAGGTATGTACCTCATACATACCTCAGTGAGCAGGTGGGCCGGAAGGGTGGGCAGTGGGCACCGCACGAAATGTGGTGGGATGTGGAGTCTGAAGTAGCGTCTGGCGAAGAATTGGGGAAACGGCGGGGCGGCGCCACCATCACTACGCCGCCCTTCCTTCTCTGTTTCTGCAAGTACATATGTGGTTACTCAGTGCCGTGTAGGTACATAAGAGATACCTACCCCTCAGCATGCAACAACTCGCTGTGTTCTCCACTCGGCCGAAAACCGCCATCTGTCATCTGTCATCCCCAACCTCCTCGCTGCCTTCTCTTCGCGCTGCACAGTATTTATGTATCTCAACGCATCCGGACTGCTGAAGATCAGACTACGGTCAAAGCGAAGAGAGCAACGGTGAACTTTCGCGGATTTCAGCTTCTTCAAATTTGATGACTAGGTCTCGACAGTGTCTGTCGGAAGACACATCAGTCAAGAGGCAGGTCCAATGAAATCGGAACGCTCACACTTTGAGCTGGAGGCTTCGTGACTCGTGCGCGCGGCAATGAGCAGACCTGTCGAAGCGGAAAGCATGTCGCACTTGAGAGACCGTTTCGAAGTAGAGAAGACAGAAAACTGAAGCTCATCTCAGATGATCATCTTTGGAACCTCTACAAAGTTGAATCAGCTGAAATCAGCGTCCTCCATATCGGAACTTTCCGCCAACCCGAGATATGCCATCACGCGATCGTCCGCCAGCAGAGCGTCCCTCTTGTTGCAAAAGTCAGTACACCAATTACTACCTCACGCAGCGGGTGTCAGAAGCGACAACTTACCTCATGGCTCAGTGATTCCACCGCTTTCATCAATAGCTTCTCTTCCACATCTCTCAACAACTGCGTGGCTGCTGTACAGTCTGACCTCAACGTGTCATCTGCTTGCGAGGCCTCGGGCTCGGCATCGCACGCTTCGCTTTGAATGCTGGCCAATTGTTCTTCGACCGTCTGAAGAACTATTGTAACTGTGCGGAGCCTAAACACCTGGCACAAATCGTGGCCCTTGATTAAATTCTCAAAGTCATCGGCCCGTTGAGTCACATCGTCTTCCTGCCAAAATAGTCGCAGGCTTCTGTTGCCCTCGGTATCTTGCAGTAGTTTAAACGAAAGACCGTCTTCCTCATTTAGACACATAAGGTATGTGAATGGTGAGTCCCATGTGCAGCGGCCATCCTGTGCTTCGTTACCTGCTTCCGAAGATAGCTTGACAACCTTTGCACCGTTGAAGATATGGGCCTTAGCCCCGGCGAGAGGATCATCCGGCAATGGATGCAAATGCAGAGTCATCGTAGAAACAGAGCTCGATGGGTCCACAAAGCCGTAGTTGAAGAGCATCTCGGCGGCCGACTTGGCTTCTCCATATGATATTGTGATTTCTTTTCCTTCTGAAACACTCGTTTCAGGACGAATGAAAAGAACTACATCCCCGTTGCCCTCTTCTTCGTATAGAGCCGACGGCGTACCTGAATGGTTCACCATGTCGAGCGCGGGAACCATGGCGGTACCCGATGTGGGGAGCTCCAGACATCTAGAACGATACCAGGCGTCTACCAGCAGCCAATCTTCCAACAGAATTGTCTCCTGGGCCCAAAATAGCGTGTTCCAGAATGGCAGATCCTCAGACAAGTCATGGAGTAGCTCGAATTCTGTTTGCAGCGCGGCAAGCTTCGCTTTCAAGGATGCCTAGAGAGTGATTAGCGCCCTATAGAAAGTCGAGAGGCTATCGCGTGAGAAACGGTAGACTGATCATATCCGGGGGCCAGTTCAATCCATTGTGACAGGAAGGGTGAGAGCAAGTGGGGGGGGGGGATTCCGCCCGGATATGTGCCATGGAAACATTCAACTCCATCACCCACCCACCTCCAGGGATGAGCCGTTGAGAAGTTGCTTTTCTCCGCAACTCCACATTGTCGGAACGGGAACTGGCCTCGGCAAGAAGCGAATGTATTGAGTCCACGGGGTTGGTGTCAGTCCTGCTGGTGCACGCCCTTGCGCCAGATGCGATATGAGGTACAACAAAATATCGCCTCGCGTTGACTGAGTCTGGTTAATACCAAGAGCATTCCTGAACAGCTGTTGGGAAAACCGTTCATCATACCTTTCGTCCCGCTACATCAAGTAGCTGTTTGAAGTTGTAGTCCACCTTGGCATAGGCATCCACTGCCTCAGCTGACAAGACCAACTCATTGGGAATTCTCAAAACAGCACGCTCGTTCTCCTCTGCGCCGGCTTGCTCATGACTGAATTTGGCTGTTGCGACAAGGCCTTGGCCTTTCCCGTCTCCCACATCCTGCAGCTTGACGCCTGCCAAACGTACGCGGGTGAAATGCGCCCATGTCGGGAACGCCTCCATTGAGGCGCTATGTGCCATCACGTGGGTTCGGCAATGACCCCACGTTTTCCGTTGTAAAGCTGCCAGTCTAGCTCGGAAGCCACAAGCCGAAGGGATATACGGAAGGTAGAGTGGTGGACGGCAGATGTTGTGAGAGGATGAAGAGGATAGAATTACATTAGGTACCTTAGGTTGGTACACCGGACAAGTCACGAATCACGATTGTACGACGAGAACGACCCTTTTGCCCCTTGCTTCCTTGTGGGGTGGGGTTGTGGGGTCACTCAATCCAGATTCAATGGCGGCCAAGTATGAGGTGAAAGAGTCTGACAAGTCGATATGGTCAATCTTCAAGTGCATGTTGATGGAGATGGCCGAGTAGGGAATAATCGAGTAAAAGCTGGCCTAGCTTTTAAGAACTAGGAATCAGGACAGAACCGAGAGTTTATGCGCACTCGCGGTGTCTAATGGGACTGGCCTTGTCTGAGTTGCCACGCGTTCAGTGTTCACCCTGATCATTGTTGTGCTGTGGCATTCCTTTGTCCGAACTTGACAGAGACGCGATCCTCGAGTTTCCTACACAACGGTGGTTCTATAAAGCTGTCTACTTCGCGCGCGACTTACAAAGCTTATTTGGGATCAAAATGAATCTCAAGTTCAGGCAATGCTCATGCAAGAAAAGCCAACATTATGCGATTCCAAAACAGGGGCTAATTTCAATCTGCCAGAGGCGTCCACACTACCTTTGTATCCCTATTATTGACGAGATATCAAGGACAAAAATGTTGCAAACACAGAGGCTGGCCTACCTACAACAGACGTACAATTCACCGACGGTCATGCTGATGCACGAATGCAGTGCTCTGCAGACTGGAGTCCGCACAACCCTTCAGGCGTAGTCTACCTCGGTCGAGCCCATTTCCTCGCCGTCGACCTCCATGGAGAATGTCATTACGGCGGACTTGAAGGTCATCACCAAGTTGATATTAAGTGCGTAGCTATGTCTTGATGAGTCTTGACTCATGTGACGCAGTGCCGAGAATCAGGAAGGGAGGGAAGGGAAGAATTCTCACTATGACTTGCCAGTTTTGTCTACTCCAGAATCAATCGTCAGTGATGTGTCAGATGAGAGAGGAAAGGGTGAAAAGCTTTGTAGGATATTGAAAAACGCCGAGTTCATGTACGCAGTACAGAGGGATTCAGCTTACCACTCTTACGAGTAAACTTGTTTCTAGGAACACTTGTCAAGTCTGCGGTCACGCTGCAGTTGCGCCTCAGCTTCATGGCTTTCGCAGGATGAATGGGGGCGTTTCTAAGAAGGTCTTTAGCGAGTGTTCTTCCATCTGGACTCATGGCGCGTACGTGTCCTCGCATTGCCAGAGATCATAGCTGCGAATGAAATTTACTGAGTTGTAAATGTTCTCAAATTGAAATTCTAACATTATCTCAAACCGTTGGTCGCGTAAAATGGTTTCACCGGTTTTTATGAACCACTTCATCTTCACATATATGTTAGCAAGCTGTCTCACGAGTCACTACTAAAAAGAGAAACCTACAATCGTGACTCTCCTGTTACCATCGCGATCCAAAAATGCTTGTTGGTCTGCATCCCTGGGTTTTTGAAAAGGTGATTCACACCGTGTGCCGTAGTGTCGTGTCGCGCATGTGCTGACCACAGCTACTTGACTAGGCAGCTTCGACAAGACAGCCCCTCTGCGTACAATGTTAGAGAGTCCAAATGGAGAACTGAACACTGGGGGGGGAACGTACTTGACAATGGCAGCCCAAGCATCGCTGGGTTGGAGAACTTGGATCTTAGGAAAGTGATCCTTGACTCGCTGCATCAAGTAATTGCTACTACCAAATCCACCGACAAGAAAGATGCCCTGGAAAAATTAGAAGAGCGTCGACTCTATTTCCAGCCCAAAGATTCGCACTCACAGAAACCCCTTTTTCTGGCCTCTTGAGACGAACCTCTTTGACTTGGTGTTCAATCAAGTTCAAAATGTCAGCAATGAGGGGCTCGAAAATGCGGCTCAAGACTTTCCTGTCAGTATCAATAATCACGAGCATCGTCAGCACTGAGAAAACGTCGCTCGTTTACTTTCCCTCTTCCGCATGACTTACCCACTGATGGTCCAAGTACTTGACGCGAGACCATGGTTTTCGTCATCCTCGAGGCGAGCCAGTGGGAAATTGACATAATACACCTCCTTCAATCCACCATTGAACTTCTTTTTAATTTCTTCATCAAATTGCTTCTCAGCAAATGACCAGGCCTTACTCGCTTTTAGCTTGAGCCACTGGTCAGCTCCTACGAGCTCCTCCACAGCGGTAGCAAAGCGCTGATTCAGGCCGAGGGATCCAGCCATGCCCCCTGAGGTACTTGCCATGAGACTTTCATACTGTCATTGGAAAGAAACAGACGGCAAACGCGTTACGCACCTGTTCCTGCAACCAGCTCCTTTAATTTGAGCCGGGGCGCAATCGCCACAACCTCGTACGAGATTAGGTCCACTGTCCCACCTCCAGCGTCGCATACGACGAAGGCATCGTTCTTTTCGATGGCGAAATCCAACGATTTGATTGCGTATAGAGCCGCGGCCTCTGGCTCTTTGACTATAGTTACTGGTTTAATGCCGGCTCTTTCGGCCGCCTGAATGAAGTCTGGGGTCAGTCCTCAGTCGCCGGCAACTGCTTCCATCAAGATTCAAGTATACTGGATCTGGAACCAACAGACTGACCTTGAGCGTGGCATTTTTGGCAGCATCAGACCACACAGCCGGCACTGGGTCACGTTGTCAATCAATCAATTACGTATGAGGAGAGAAGACATGATGAATCATGAATGAGCGGCTTACCCGAGAGAACAAATTCTTTATCGCACATATCCATGTACGCTTTCGGGATCGTCTTAGCAATATCTCGCAAGGCATGTTCATAGATCACTTGAATGAAGTCGGCAGCCACTTCGAATGGCTTCTTTGGCAGCGAATTAAGTTCCTCATCAATATTTTTGGTTGGTAGGTACAGCGGCCGCTCCTGGGTGGGATCAAGAAGGAGTTTTATGCCGACGATGCCGCCATTTCGCCTGTCCACAGAGGCACCCCATCGGAAACTCTCATTCTCCGTGTATTCAATAATGGTCGGAATTTTTGGGGACGAGAGTCCTTGATCTGTGGGAGGAGTAAGAAAAAAAAAGCACACTGGTCACTGGTGTGAGATCATAGATGAATCAGATGGTACTGGTAGGCTTACCGGGCCAGTCCAGGATAGCTTTAGGCACCGCATTCTTCTGATTGGCGAAGCAGTATGCTACGCCAGAGTACGTCGTTCCAAAGTCTAATGCTATGATTAGCTTCTCCTCTTGCTCCCTAGCTGCAAATAGCCTGTTGAATCCTGTGTGGGAAGTCATGTTCTGTTAATGTGCGCGGAATGAGATTTTGGACTGCGAGATGCTCAAAGCTGTCGAATCTCGATTCTCGATTCTCGAAAAAACTGGCAAGTGAAAGTGCTCCAGGGGATACTGGAAAGAAGAGGGGGAAGAAGTGCTCAGAAGAATGTGTGTCTAGATACACTGCCGAGGCACAATTATCATTTATGAATAATGAAATTTGCGTCTCCCCTCAGTTCTCTGAGTCTGAGAGCCGGCTGCCGAATATGTGCATGCATTGACACATTATTTCGGACAGTACCTATGTTCACAGTTCAATGCTGAAATTTTAGCAAGCTACTTCGTCCGTTTGTTGGCGAGTAAAATGGAATCCTTCGTTTGTCCGAAATTTTTTCTGCCCAGTCTGAGTCATCTTGCATACATCGGAACAAACGCAAAAACAAACAAATGCCTGATCCAGGCTGGCAACTCGCAAGCAGCGAGGAGCTCAAGTTATAAATGAACTCTTTTCAAACAAATGTCGCGACGGTTCACCGTTCAAAAAAATTATCTTCACTGTTTACAAGTTCTTTCCCCCCTTGAGGCTTGCCCTGACTCTCGATAGTCGTAACAGACTACTGTGGCTCATATACTACTCTTTTGAGTCTCCCTTTCTACGAAAACATCATCAGCACAATGGAAGTCACTAAAAACCAAGTCCCAAGACAGAAACCCAAGTCCTTCAGCGATGCCTTGACGGCACCAACCAGTGATCTGAGAGCACATCAACTTCAACGACCTCCTCGTGAGGAAGATGCCGGAAAGAGAGCCACTTGTAGCATCGATATTCGAACGTCCGAGGATCCTACAAGTCAAATTGAAGGAAAACTTGACAGTCTGACCAGAGGGGTGGCTGATATACCCTCCAAAGTCTGCGACGAGTTTATGAAGGTACGTAAAGAGCTTCAATCTCTATCCCGCAATATTGGGATTCCGATATTTACATTCAAATTAATGCTCTTTTCTAGCGATGTGTTGAAAGTGAAAAGGAACTCCTCAAAAAGAGTAAAGAAGCGGAAGAGCTTAGGTCCGAAGTACAGTCTCTAAAGGAGCAACTGAAACAAGAAAAAGCAGATGGCCAGGATAAAGTTGCTGGACTTACATTGACGATTCAAGGACTCAGCGAGGACAAGAGCAAGCTGAGGGAGGTGATTCTAGGAAATGCATTACGACACGAAATATCGGATGACGAAATCAGACAACGTTTTGTCAACATCCGGCAGCAGATACAGGCAGTCGTCAACAAACCAGCATATGATAAGACCCGCGACTTAATGCCTCGCGCCGCAGCGAATGACTACGAATTCAGACTTCGTCAACAATACAACTCGTACAGCCCGGAAGGCCGGGTCCTTTTCATGAGATCCATAGTTTATCGGATTATTTGCCATTGCATTCTCAGTACAGATATCTTTGGCCTTGCCGGGTCTGTTCCGTCTCCCCAGTTCAATCAGGAGGCGGAACTTGATCATTTCCTGGGCGTCTTTGAGGGCCTATTGAAAACAAGAAAAGGTGCAGTGGTCTTATACCTTCTATTCAGTGCAAGCAGCCACGCTAATAAGCCCTTAGTAGCAAACGAGTTAATTTTCGACTGGAGACTTGCAACTTTCAAGTGCATTGAAAGCTTCAATACTGTGCCACATGACAACTCTCATGCTAGAGGTGAAATTCAGCGTACTATTTTTCCCTTGCTCAACCATGAGTGGAATCAAATTGGCACAGAGATAAATCGGCTTTGTGACGATGCTTTCGCTTTGCGGCTTCTAACCAGAAAATCTGGCGATCGATATCATTTTGACGGCCCCACGCGTGGAGTCGAGTGTGTCCCAACAAAAGGCACCATAGAAGTCTGTGCAGTCCTTGGAGGCGGCGAGGCGTCTAACTGTGTCGAATTTTCCATCTGCGGAGCCTTGATTAAACGCACTGGAAACGAGGAGAGCGAGATTACTTGTGTACTCGAACCTGCCCACGTTGTGGTGCAAGCCAAGAAAAGTGACAAGCCGCCTTACCTTACGAGAGACTGGCCGATCAAATGTTAGATGAATAACGAGTTGAAGAAGTGAACACTGAACCTGAACCGGACTTTGCGAATTTCAAGTATTGGTACTCAATGTTGACTCAAAAATAGGGCCTAATTTGTCCACACATGAAGAGTGATACAAGGTAGTGCGAAGCGAACTGGCCATAGGCTCACGGTATTAAACCGGGATTCACTACAGTAAATTGCAGTACCGTAATCAGGGTCTCCTTATCGTCTTCTCGGAAGATCCTGACTGAAAAGAGACGGCGTAATGAATGCCCTTCATCGTGATCGTATTGAGGATTACTTCTCTGGTAACGTGAGTTGAGATAAGGTCGAGCTCGTTAACAGGGTCAGCGACACCATGCCACGCCGTCGTTAGACGGTGACATACTAAGTATGCAGAACGTCATTTTATTTTCCGTCAAGAATGTATTTTTTCTCTTTGATTGCGCACCTGGCATGAAATGACCTGACTTCGTAGTCGTAACTTGTAAGTGAAGTTATCATGTATGGTGATTCAAAATGGGCCCAATGTGCCAGTCCGTATTTTTCCGGGAACGGGTCTTTACGAAAGTTCTGAATGGATGGATCTATGCCTACAAACCACACGCAACCCTGACCTTTGGTTACGTATTCTATGCATTGACAGTGTACTTTCCTTTATTGAATACCGCGGTACCTGACGTTCTCAACAGTAGGATAGTCCGGTAAAGCTCTAGCAAGATGCTGAGTTCGTTTGCCCGAGACGTATTTCGGCTAATACATTGAGCTGCCTGTTTCGTCGTGTGTCTGAGATGCCTATACATCGGAACAAACGCGGAACAGACGCAGGCTGTTTCAAGATACATAGCAAGCGAGTGCTGAGGCTCACCATTCAAGGGGATATTTGCAATGGCCGCGTCGAAGTGTCGTTGTCCTGACTTAGTCTTCGCAAATCCTTTCTTGCCTCGAGACTTACCTGTCTTATCCGACTACCGCGGCCCATAAGCCCTCTTCTTCTTCTAAAGGCAGAACCTCAATGGCAAGTGAACATCGCCAAGCCATGAAATTCAGCCGTGTCTTGAAACCCTGTGACCCAAAGGCACATGAATCTCAACGAGTTTCACATAACACAGATGTCAAAAGCATGCCTGAGTGTAGCCCTGAACTCCAATTGTACAAAAATTCTCAAATCCGGTTCGAAAGCATGTTCAAGAGTATTGAAAGGGAGGTAAATGATGTATCCACGAGATTCTGTGACGAGTTTACAAAGGTACGCGAACCAGTCTTTATCACAGTTGGACCCTGGAACGAAGACTAAATCGGTGCTTTTATCAGCTATGTATCGAGAATGAGGCGCGACTCGAAGCAAAGAGTCAAGAAGCAAACGCGCTCAAGCTAGAGCTGCAGTCTCTGGTTGAAGGAGTAGCTGTGACGATACAACAAATCGAAGAGGACCAAAAAAAAAGCTTAGGAAGGTAATTCTGGGCAACACCGTAAAGTACAAGATTTCAGACGAAGAGATCAAGCAACGTTTTGTCGATCTCCGGCAGCGAATGCAGGCCATCGCCAACAACCCGACAATTGATAAGACGCGCTCGTTTGACTGCTGTGTCTCAGACAATGAGTTCGTGTTCAACTTCAAACAACAGTACAACTTGTTCAGTCCAGCAGACCGGGTCTTCCTCATCAGAGGAGGTGTTTACGAAATCATTCGCTATTTTATTCTCAACAGCAATATATTCGAACTCGCAGGATCTTCTTCGCCTCTTTGTTGCAATCCGGAGACGGGACTTGACCGTGCCCTGGGCGACTTTGAGGATCTTTTGAGGGCAAAGAAAGGTGCAGTGGTTAATTGTGTTTTGACACTTCCAGCGCCATGCTGACTGAGATGGGTATCAGTTACACCAAAAATCATTTCCGACTGGAGACTTGCAACTTTTAAGTGCACTGAGACCTTGAATCCTGCACCAAAGGACATTTCTGATGCTCGAGACGACATCTGGCATCTTCTTCGGCCCTTGCTCAAGCCTGGACAGGAATCGTCGAACTTGAAGGCAGAAATATGCCAGTTTTGTGCCAATGCATTTACTTTACGGCTTTTGAGCAGACAATCGGAAGATCAATATGAATTCGAGACCCCCGAACCTGGAGGAGAACATGACCCAAGCAAAAGCTCCGTGAAAGTCTGTGGAGTTCGTGATGGCGGTGACACAACTAATGTCATCGCTTTTTCTATCTGTGGAGCTTTGTTAAAATATATCAAGAACGAGGATAATGAGGTGTCTTGTGTGCTTGAGCCGGCCCACGTTGTGGTGCAAGCCAAGGAAAGTGAAAGTCACTCCGCGCCGTAAAATCGCTTGAAAGATGGGATATAGAACGTGATTGTGCCGAGCTTGTGGAGTTACCCTTGATTCGGACGTTGGGAGTTGGATTGGAATCGGAATATAACTGTTGAATGAGAATCTTCAGTTAAGTGAGCATGTGATCAGTTCACTGCTTCCGCTCCCACGGTGACGCTGTTTCGATTCTAGCCGCACATTTAATGACCCATGATTTGACAAGGTTATTGGTCAAGACGTGAGCTTCAAACGGATTTCTGGTGGCAAACAGTTTAATCACGAAGTCAACAGCCCATTTTCTGGATCGTGAGGGCATTCCGCAGCCACGGTTGATCGCACTACGGCAGCAACGCGACGTCCTTTTAGGCAATAACATCGCGGCAGCCTTTCTCTATACTTGCGGCGAGTGGATTGTGACAGACAAGGTTGGCTGCCTCATATCCGACGCCGCTAGCAACAACGCCTGCGCGAAGGTCCTAGTTATGTCCTATGCCGGGGCCTCAATCCAGCATGAAGCGCAAGATGCAGTTAGTCGCCGCCTGTGCTGCTACGCTATTGTGCTTGATCTGACTGGCGCTTCTCATATGGCGAAGACACTGAAGCCTTCGAACAAGCGTAGAGAGAAGTCTCGATGGCGATCGTCTCAGGGCTAACTTCCTCGCCCATTGGCATTGTCGCAGCCCGATCGAGGAGTAGCACAACCTGGTCCAGCTGGGTACGATCCTCACCCAAGCGTATGGGACTGTCCTGATCCACGGTTGGCGAAGCTCAGAGATCCGACGACGATATGCTTCAGCGTCATCGATCTACAGCTCATACTCTAGAACACCACGCGCTGGAATTCCATATATCTCATGGCAGTGAGAGACTCGCTAAGCGCAATCGGATCGAAGCCTTCTTACCTAAACATACAGGAAACTAACTTACCGGCAAGGTGTCAGAATGAAATCGTCGCAATGACTAAGACTGGCATTCTCGGCTAAACTGACGGATATCCTCCCGTCTTAACGTCACTGAGGATCTCCCAGAAAAGCGCCTCGACTGACCGAGCAGGCCTACGTAAGGTCTGCAGCTACAGAGACGCGAGGATACCATTCACTTCAGCCAATAACATTCAGTCTTGGTCATCTAGACGATCTTTCTCATGCACCTCGCAGGTGGGTTAGTCTCGCGGGTCCTTAGGGCAAGGTGTTGGATCTTATCGCACAAAAGAATGTGCGCAGCTGTCTGGCCACTCTGATGTGCGGTATATACCCCTATACTCTGCGACAGATCTGATCGTGCTTGACGGCCCACGGGAGCTCTCTCTATCATGAAGTATGTGGAGTTCCATCGGATAGTGTTCTTGAGGACAAACCTGCAGCTCGGAAGTAGACATTGAGGCAAGTAGAACATTATTGGCAGATTTCTGCACCTCGAGGACGGAAGATTTGAACAGTTCAGTACGCTGGAGTGAGGACGGCAGTCACCTAGCCGGATTTGTGTCTTCTCGATTGGGTCGCGGCGGCGCCACTGGGTAATGAAGCCGTCAATGAGATTCCGCAATGGTGACCCTACGACACCCTTCTGAACATTTCGAGTCCTGGCCATACGCCAACGCCCAGCCAACTAGATCACAAATATGGCTGTAGAACGTAGTCGGCGGTCAACCGCACCTCTCTCTCTCTGTACGCTGGTTCAAGGGTCTGGTAGCAGCAAAAACCCGCCAAGGGAGGATCACGGGGTATCTGCCCTCTTTCCCCCTTTGGCAAGGGGGAGATGCGTCCTCTTTTTCGCGAAATCGTTAGCGCCAACGCGCCAGCAGCTGACTTGCACGTAGGCGCTCCGTTCAAGGCGCCGTCTTGTCCGATGCGTTGCGGGTCGGCTTCTGGCGATCTGTATGTTTGATACGAGAGCGAGAGATGGCCTCAATCTGCATCAGCTTGCGCACATGATCTCGACCTCATTCTGATACTCGTATAGACACAGCAGCGATTCAAGAGGGATGGCTTGTTTGCGTTCTTCACACCATTGATATTTCGGGGCGGCATCCTCAGACTGTTCGTCTTACACGAGCAGTCAAACTGCAGTACAGTTTCCCGTCCCTACCTCGATGCCGCTACGTGGAGCGACGAAGAGGCACGGAATCCGGCTTTTTTCATCTGTCCAATAGAGTACGACGAAGTCTGCATTGTATAAAAGGCCATCAATAAGCGACTCTATCAGGATTTGGCTCTAAGAATAGCTCGACCATGAGTTTGAAGGGACTTCAGACGGAGTTCCGCCTCCAAGGCATCAGGTATCACATCCATGATCTGTCGGAGGCCTATCTGGACAAGCGCGTTTCATTGGGCTTTGGTGAAAGCTCAGTTTCTTCTCAATTGCCCCGGGTCAGCCGGGAACGTCCCAAGGCTATCCGGATCGTGGTCTTACTGTGTCGCGGCCTCATTCGGCGAGGGCTGAGGCAACCGGCGGGCTTGATGATCGCGGGCGGTTAAAGGCTGAAGCAGAAGAGAAATCTTCACGAGTTCTCGTGCCTCTTTCTCCAAATCACTCGTGTTTCAACCATGTCTGTCTCTTGCAGAGAAAGACCTGAAGCGGGTACTCCAGCAGGCCTTTGATGGTGGTGGGCATTGACTCGGCTGTTACTACCGGAGCAGTCACCTAGTCTTCGAAATTCAGCACGCAACGCGAGTTAATGACCGTTCATGACATGACAAAGCTCATTCATTTGTGACTGAGAGTGTAACTTATGACTGACCGGCAGGAACTTTTCGTGCACAGAGTTTGGCCCTTTATCTTAGCGCTGGGTAATAATGGAAGATCAGGTTTGTTTGCCACGAGCCCGTGAAGCTGAGTTTCTGTTAGTACGATAGAGTAGATAAGAAAATGAGATGGAAGCAGGCCGAATCACAAGGCACCGATGAAGCTATACGATCTCCAAGATGCCGTCGTATTGTGCTTGTAAACATGTATTCGCACCTTGGTCCAAGGTACCTAAATGTAAGAAGAAAGGGACAAGAAAAAGTGGCCACAAAACGGAGTCTTCAGTTAATGAGCCAATGAGACGCCCGCTCCACTTATGCACCCTGCATTATGTTAGGTAGTAGGTACATAGGTACCTAACGCAGCAGCTAAAAGACAAACAACAACGTGGTCTTTGAAACAGGTTACAGAAGGACTGTTTCGAAGAAATCCCCCTCCTGGTAGAGTATCTATCCGGTCTCGAAGTGTTTTATCCTCGGATTAACGCACCACTACATCGATGTAGTAGAAGCCATTATTAGGTTTTACCCACGAGTATCCCAATCACTGACGAGTCAAAGGCAAGACTGGAAAGAACACAGATGCTGATCTGCCGCGTATCAGGCGTACGTACAGTCATGTATGCCGAGTCCCGCAAAACTCTCTAGACGTAATCTACCACGGTCGATCCCATTTCCTCGCCATCGACTTCCATGGAAAATGTCATTACGGCGGACTTGAAGGTCATGACCAAATTGATATTGAGTACGTGGCTATGTCAGGGTGAGTCACGTGAACTAGTCCCGAGATTCAAGAAGACAAGGGAGAGGGCGATTCTTACTATATCGTCTCTTCTTTATCTAGTCAATCGTAAGTGATGTGTCAAGTAGGGGAAACAAAACAGCTCCTGAAGGACATTGGAATCGACGAAACCATGAACCGAGGGAGAAACCCTACCAATTCTTGGAATAAACTTGTCTTTGGGGACTCCTCTCAAGTCTGCTGTTACATGACAATTGACAGCGAGCTTGTTGCCTTTCGAAGGATAAGGGGGGGCAACTCTAGGAAATGGTTTTAGTAAGTGCTTTGCATTCATGATTCCACACAGTGTGTGTGAGCATCGTACTTATCTTCGCATTGCCAGAGAGGATGAGTATAGATGAGAGTCCCAGAGTCGTGTATATCGTCGAAGGCAAACTCTATCTGAATCTCAAACCGCTGGTCGCGTAGTATATCATCGCCGGTCTTTATGAACCACTCCATCTTCACATGGCTTTTTAGCAATGAGAGCTTCTTGGCATACTCTCCAATAATTTCAGAGCGAAGGAAACTTACGACAGTAACTGTCAAGTCGCCGCTGCGGTCCAAATATGCTCTTTCGCCAGCGTGCTTGGACGCCATATAGACTACGTTCCCTCGTGTGCCATAGTGTCTTGTCGCACATGTACTGGTCACAGCTACTTGAGATGGGAGTTTCGACAAGACAGACCCTCTACGTGCAGTGTCAGGAACTCAAAAAAGGGATCGGACTCGAATATGACCTACTTGACGATGGCAGCCCAAGCATCTTGCGGTTGAAAAATTTGGATTCCTGGAAAGTGTTGCTTCACTCGTTGCATCAAGTAATGGCTACTACCAAAGCCACCAACGAGAAAAATGCCCTTTTCACCATTTCAGAATGTTGTAGTTCCCAAGGTCGGCTTGGCGTATTGCACTCACAGAAATATCTTTTCCTGGTCTTTTAATCCGAACCGCCTGGACTTGATAGTCGATCATTTCTACAATGTCAGTGATTAAGGGCTCAAAGATGCGGCTCACTACAAGCCTATTGTACGACTTGTTAGCAACTCTTGCACACGCGTCCTTCACTCATCTCTTGGCTTACCCGGTGAGTCTCCATGTATTCGAAACGAGGCCGCCGTCCTCATCTTCCCTGAGATTGGCCATCGGAAAATTGACGTAATATTCTACATCCAATTCGCCTCTGAAAGATTTCTTGATCTCTTGATCGAACTGCTTCTCAGCGATGGACCACGCCTTGCTTATTTTCAATTTGAGCCACTGGTCGTCTCCCACCAACTCCTCCACTGCGGCAGCGAAGCGATCGTTTAATCCGAGCGAACCCGCCATGCCTCCTTGGTTACTTGTTATAAACGGACATCGGGCACGAAGAGGCATCAGCAGGCCAACACTTACCTTTACCCGGGGCCAGTTCCTTGAGCTTTAGTTGAGGCGCGACGGCCATGACCTCATACGAAATTAGGTCGACTGTACCCCCTCCGGCATCACAAACTACGAAAGCATCATGATTCTTGATGGAAAATTCGAGCGACTTGATCGAATACAAAGCCGCTGCCTCTGGCTCTTTGACAACACTTATCGATTCGATGCCAGCTAATTCGGCTGCCTGGATAGATCCTCGGGTCAGTAGGCGCTTTAGCACATGATACTCGAGCGCACAAATTGACCTTGAGCGTGGCATTCTTTGCCGCATCAGACCATACAGCAGGAACTAGGACAACACGTAGCCAAACTGTCAGTCACAGTTCAATACGAAGCAGGTGCGCTGTGTTGAAGGAGTTGCTTAACTTACCTGAGAGGACGAACTCCTTTTGGCATATGTCCATGTACGCTTTCGGAACAGCTGAAGAGATCTCTTCCAGCGCATGCTCATAAATGGCCCTCATGAAGTCGGCCGCAATTTCGATTGGCACTTTTGGAAGGGCTTTTAGTTCTGTCCGGGTGTGTGTGGCCGGTAGATACAGCGGTCTCTCCTGCTTAGGATCAAGGAGAAGTTTTATGGCAACAATGCCGCCACTTGATTTGTTTACAGAGGCACCCCATCTGAAGCCTGTGGGCTCTTCTTCGCTATACTCCAAGATTGTCGGAATCTTGGGGGCAGCAACTCCACGGTTTCCTGGGAGGCTTGTAAGAAGGAGAAGCACATTGGTGAACGACACGACATCTCACCAGGCCAATTCATGATAGCAACGGGCTTGGCATCTATCTGATTGGCGAAGCAGTATGCCACGCCGGAATAAGTCGTTCCAAAGTCCAATGCTATGATCAGCTTTTCCTCCCGCTCACTAGATGCAAATAGTCGATCGTTTTGTCTTTGAGGGTTTGATGCCATTTTGCTGATCTGTACATAGAAGAAGTGTTCAGATTGACATAGATGCTAGCAGGGAGCGTGTGAAATGGGACACCGAAAGGAAAGAATGGAACAGGTAGTAGTAACTTGGTAGGGTACTTAGCGGACTTCGTAGATGGCACTATTCAGGTAACAGGTTACAGGTCTTGAATTGAAGTATGTCCGGAAATCGTAGGAACATATGGTGAAACAGTAGAGCTAGGTAGGAATAGTGTTTTTTCGTTTGCCATCTGTCGCAGACTTTCGTTCGCATGTTTCGTTTGTCCAGATAGGCATGCTTCCTCAGCGAATGAACAGTCATCGGGATTTGACACAAACGCAATCTGCTTCGAAATTTAGCAAGCGATACTCCGTATCGAGTTACTTGTGAAAATCCTGGAGAGAGGGACGTGAAAACCACTCCAATTTTCGCTGGGTTGTTGGCTCAGAGCGCATGCCGTATGATGTGATCACGGCCTCTTTGTATCACGTCGGTACATTGATTCATCTTCAAAATTGCACGGCTTTTGTTCGCCTTCCCGCGTCCTGTGACTCCGATGCGAGTTCTGCGACATGTCATATACCTACATCTCTCACCTGTGAACTGTCTTGAATCGATTATCGCGCGGCATATACACATCACATCAAGCTTCTATTTAGAGTGATCATTGATGCTCATGAAAGAAAGTACAACGTTCTTTCCGAAGGCCCAAGGGGGTTACTCCAAGAACTTAGAATTCTCTACTATCCCAATCACTGACGGTACAACGATAACGACCGTCAACAAGACGATTACACAGGCCGTACTGCCAAAACCAGGCGACAATAGTCAAAAATCCTGAAGCACGAATGCTCTGCACCGCAAAGCTATGTTATGTAGGCGTAATCTACTTCGGTCGAAACCATTTCCCCGCCATTTACAATGGAAAATGTCATGACGGCGGACTTGTAGGTCATGATCAAGCTGAAATGGAGCTTGTAGCTATTTAAAGATCAGCCATATAAATCAGTCTCAAACTTCAGAAACGAGAGGGGAGGGGGGGCTAAAATCGGAAATCCTACAATGGTTTCCTCTTTGTGTCTTAAGGTAAGGTGTCAGAAGGCGGACGAGAAGGATTGCAAAAAATAATTAGAAGATTGAATTCAATTGTCACGAAATGGCTGTGAACGTGAGTTCGAACAGGCACTCATTATTGTCTATCTCTGTCGAGCTATGAGGAGGAAAAGAAGGAAGAGATTAGTGTGTGTGACGGGAGTGGTTTATATACATGTGGAGGGGTCCATGATAGTGTGGATCCGTAACATTACCCCCCTTCTCCGGGGTCGTCCACGTCGCCGTGATTCCTGACGACTTGAGCTCAATGCATTGGAGTGGCCCTACCCTTCCGTTTCTTTCCCGTAGAGCCCGGCATTGGAGTAGCCCTACCCTTCCGCTTCTTTCCTGTAGAGCCCGTATAGCCGCCGGTGCCGGCTTCTCCTACGTCGTCGCCTTCTCCATATCTCCTGACAAATTCTCGAAACGCGTCTGTCAGCGTGAGATTGGCGCGGTATGTCCACGAGGGTTCCTTGTAACCCGCCCACTTAACTAACAAGCCGCGTGTCCCCTTCCATGACCCTGCGCGCAAGATGCGCTCGACTGCATACATGGGCGCTTCGTCGTCTGGTAACAGCCCGTCTGACATAGGTGGTGGTTGCGCGTCGTCCGTAACCTGCGAGGGGAGTGGGTCGCCGGGATCGCGGCGAAGAACATCCACGAAAAACCTGTTGTGTATGCTACTTGGGACATCTAATTCGTACACATCCGGAGCGATGACTTTGGTGACACGGTACTTGGCTTGTGTCCAGGCCAGCTTCTTCTTGAGCTGGGGGGTGGTGACGTTTCTCAAGTTGAGCCACACGCGATCGCCGGCGCGGAGCTGCTCCGCCGGGCGGCGCTTGCGGTTGGCCTGGCTCTCCATGATCTGCTGGGCCGTTACCATCGCGGCCTTGGCGATCTCTTGCCCTTCGTACAAGCGACTGACGAAGGCGTATGCACGCGCCTGGGGGTCCTTTGTGGTGGGACTCGCTTGTGAGTGGACCTGCTGGATCGGGTCAAGGTGGTAGCCGTGGGTGAGATAGAAGGCGCTCATACCCGTACGGGCGCTGTCGCGGTTGGCGAGGGCGAGTTGCACGCAAGGAAGTAGCAGTGGCCAGTCAGTTTGCGAGTACGAGATGAACGCGCGCAGCACCGCTAGGACTTCCTGATACCAACGCTCCGTGGCGCCGTCCGTCTGGGGGTGGAAGGCGGTGGACAGGCGTTGCTCGATGCCAACTAGTTGGCACAAGCGCCGCCAGAAGCGACCGGTCCAGTTAGAGCCGCGGTCTGACGTGAGGGCCACGGGGAAGCCGTGGAAACGCCAATGACTGTTGACAAAGACCGTGGCGCACGCTTCGGCGTCCATTGTAGTCATGGCTTCGAGTGTCACTGAGTGGAGGAGGCGGTCGGAGATCACCATGAGGAAGCGAGGGTCGCCGTCGTTCTCAGCAGGGAGCTCAGTCATGAAGTCGATGGCGATCTCGCTGTGGAAACGGTCTGGCACGGGGAGAGGGCGGAGGAGACCCCGGCCCTGTTGGCGTGTCACCTTCGAGCGGTTGCACACGGCGCAGTTGCGGACGAATTGGCGTACAGTGAGGTACTGCTGGGGCCAGAAGTATCCGCGGGCGAGAATGGCGAGCGTCGCGTCGCGCCCCGGGTGGCCTGTGATGTACGAGTCGTGAGTTCGTTGTATCAAGGCTGTGCGTAGGGGCTCGTGATCCGGGAACCAGACGGCGTTGCGGCAGCACAAGGCGCCGCGCTCATCGAAAGAGCAGTCCGGCATTTGTACTTTGTGGTCCAGCTCGGTGGGCAGCGACTTGTCGCCGCGGTGGACTGCCGCGTGGGAGGCGCGGTAGACCGGGTCCATACTCACAGCTCGGTCCCACAGAGTCTGCATTTCGAAGTCCTCGAAGATAGCTGCACCCCGGGCAGGATGTAAAGTGTCGGGCGCAGATGTGGACGTGTCGGGGTCGGGTGGCGCAACAGGCGTAAGGGAAGGCGCGTCGATAAGTGCCGGAGAAGAAGCGTCAAAAGGCGTAGGAGGGAGAACCTCATCGTCGTTGGTGACAGGAGAGGGAACCTCATCATCGTTTGTGGTTACAGGCGCGGGCGAGGGGGGCAGGGGCAGCGACGTTGCTGCTGAGGCACGCAGGGCGGCTCTGGTGCGTACGGCCGAGATCTGGAGGACTGTACATATGTCGCCGTGAATAGTTTCTTAAGTAACCATGGGCGGGGTGAGCCAACGGTCGCGAATTAACTGAAACCTACGCTTGCTGAGGCGCTCATCCGACGCGTCCTTCGGCATAACCTGGTCGCGGCGTGAGAGGAAGTGGGTTTTTCAGAGTCCTTGCCGGCGCAGAACTTGATGGTGAAGTTATAATACGACAGCTCCTCTACCCAGCGGATTTGGCGTTCTGAGAGCATGCGAGTGGTCATAAAGTACTGAAGATTGCGGTGGTCGGACAGGATGGTGAACGGTTTGTGGCAACTACGGAGCTCACCACGAAAGTGCTTGACGGTTGAGATGATGGACAGCAGCTCCTTGTCATGGATTTGGTAGTTGATTTCTGCGGCCGTGAGCTTCCGCGAGTAAAAACCGATGGGGCGCAGGAGGTCATCTTGACCAACTTGGGAGACGACTCCGCCCAGTCCGTATCCCGAGCTGTCGGCTTCGACGATGGTCTCGAGCTCCGGGTCATACATGGCGAGGACGGGAGCGC
>SRPQ01000256.1:0-28868 GCA_018360075.1 Claviceps cyperi
GGTGGGGGGTGTCCATTTGCGTGCGCTTCTCATTTTTTTTTTTTCATCTTCCCTCCATTTGGCCAAGGAATAGGTAAATCTTAGAATAGGGAATCAGAAGACAACGGCCATGTAAGTTGTAACAAATCGCCGACGCGACATACACATCTGTATTATGTACCAACTGCGCGCACGACCCTGCATGGCGAGACAAAAAGACAGGTGACAAGCCTCCCTCCCATTCGTAGGCGAAAGAACACGTACACCGCCAGCCTCCAGGTCAACTCATCGAGTCATCCAATGTCAGTACAACACATCGGCAGCAGAAGAGTTGTTCAGCAAGCCCTTGCGGCTACTCGCCCACCGCCACAAGCATCGCCTTTCCGCGCGTGTTTATTCATGGCATGTCCCGGGTTCGTAGCGCTCTCATCAACAACGAAAGCATGCCTCGGCGTCCTGGTTAATGGACCAGAGAAATGAAGCCGCCCATCGGTAGTTCTGAAAGCTGACACGCCGAGCATTGGTTGGAGATAAAGCAGGGCGTCATGATATCCTGAGCCGCCGGTGACGAGATCAAATAATCAGCATAATAATCTATCATCTCCTGATTCTTGACTGGGTGACTGCACTGCCATAGTCTAGAGGCCAGCTTTCGATAGTGATTGCTTTCAAAAGGTCTCGGTAGTTGGGGCGTGGTGTAACAAAGAAGAAGATCTGACGAAGCAGGCATGTTCAGCTCGTACGTTCTTTCGTTGCCCCCTTCATGTTCAACTTTGAGTCGTTGACGCGACAACTGAATTCCTTTGAAGCTTCATGCTAGTATTGTGAGTATGTACCTATGCGGGGGTCAATGGTCCGAGACAAATGATCTAGACAATTCGCCAGGGAGCTTTCGTCTAGCTAGGTAGGTATGCTCTTCCTCATCAACACAGACAAAAAAGGGAGACAGGAACAGCATACTCCGTGGATCGTGGGTAGTTTTCTCGATGCATTGTGCTCTCTCTCATGCGTCTGTGTAGATGTCACACTCATTAGCAAGGTACAAGTGACTCTTTGCAACTGCAGTTAGGCATGAAGGCCATCGTGTTCCCCTTGCACTCGAGCAGAAAGTGATGGAAGATTACTCATGTCTTGTCTCCACGCCCTCTGCAGACAAGATTGTGGCTCGGCGGTCATCGCGCGAACCGCTTGTCCCGAACATGCAGGAATCACGAGACGCTCTAAAACAAACGCTGAAGGCGCTTTGGCACACATAAAGGCCTGTCATAAGGCTAGGAAAGCTGTTCAAATTGGGTGAGAGATGAGCACAGAGATGGATCCAAGGGCCAAGGGGGAAGAGAAGGATGCGCTGGAAAGATTGATAGACTGCTTGTAACGTGAATATCTTCAAAGCGAGGCTTTCATAAGATTGGCGAAGCCTCTAGTTACCCGAGCCCCGAAGCCATGGTGATGGTGAGCGGCATTCCGCAGTCAGGTTGGACCGAACAGACCGTTTTTAACATAGGGAAGGGCCAGGCGACTCGTCTATCTATGTGTACCGGTAGACGGTAGGCCTCGTTAAGCCAACCAGGGACGTTCCAAACGGCCACCCAAAACAAATCTGCCTCGTCCCTGTGGCCGCAAACAGAAGAAGATGTTGCTGGCTTCCTTGTTCCTTCCTTGCATGGTCTAGCCACCTGGAGTCGTGTGCGACCTGCCATCGTCAGTCGCTACATATGTACTTGCGACGGCATCAAACGCAATGCATTCTGCACAGGCAAAGGCTGCTACTGGCAGGAAGAGACGGTCCGTTCTTTTTGACTCTCGAGACAGGAAGAATGAATAAAGGCGTAAGAGGTCTTTTTCTTCTTCTCACAAGGCCATCCTACCTTAGGCCAGTCCGTGCTGGATCACGGATGTGAATCATGTGATGGCCCGTCGTGTTTTGACGGCAAATGGCGGCAAAACGTGTGGCTGGCGGGGAGTCGGGGACAAGTGGTGCAAAGCTGGCGTGTACGAGTTGGTGTGTGCGAAGCGCATACATTTCATGTGTGAATGGACCAAGTTTGACATTGTGGAACGTCTATTCAACAACTCACAAACTCTGACACCCCAACAATAGCATGCCAATTATCGTGAGGACTGGAGTACTAGGAAGCCGCCACAAAGGATGGCGAATTCGGAATGCATCGTACTCACACCTCCACAGTGCACAGTGCACAACACTGGTGACTGCCTACATAGTATAGTACCTAGGTACTCCGTACAAAAAGCAAGTCGACCGCCATAGTAACCCGACGTCTCCATCACACAAGTTTCTTGCTTGCGGACCAGGCGGCTTACAGGAATCGAGCCTTCGCCCTACATATTGGGATCTCCAGCCTTCAAGCGACACAACAAGCCACATCAAGAAGTCATCAGTGCCGATTGAGCTGGGAGCCTGAGCCTCTTGCGTGGTGTTTCCACCGAAGCAGCTTGTGGGGTTCATCAGCAGAGGAACAAGGTCACCCACCGACTGACCATCTGCATATCTTCCCTGTCTCTTTTCGCCCAAAAAGGGGCGACTCTGCGAATGGGGCCAGTAGGACATTGGTAGGTGGGATCATTGAACACGAAAGCGCCCTTTTTGGACCCAGTGCTAGGTATGTGCACATGGTACGTACATACCTACTCCGTCGGGACATAGACGGCTTCTTCTCGCTTTGTTGATGTCAGAGAACCACAGACACAGGCAGGTGGTAGCTTGTGGCACTTCCTCGTCAATTCGCTCCCAAACAACTCCGTCCGTAAGCCGCGATCTGCAATCCGACAATCCGACAATCCGACAATCCGCCGTCCGCAACCCGTAGCCAGCCTGAAACAAACAGCCTCACAAACAAGCAGAAAGAAGGAAAGCGGTAACAAAGGTCAAGAGAAAAGAAGAGGAGAAAGCAAAGACACCAAAGGATTTTGATCGACTTGTGCTTGCCGCCACGTGCGGCCGAGCCGCGCGTCGAATATCAATGCAACATTTTTGATCATGTAGCTAGCTACAGTCTTTACATTTACAGTCTTGTTGTCTGTTGAAATGCGGCTGAATCGGACGTGGCGCCACGTCAGAAACGTGACTCGCAAGGGTGAAGGCAAGAGCCAACTCTTGACCAGCTTGGACATACATAGATACTCCCGTTTAGGTACATATGTATCAAGATCCATTGTCTCTATCTAGCATGCCGTTTGCATCCATGCCCATGCGTCAATTCTGCACCATCCAGCTTCGTCACTAGCACAGTCATTGCCAGCAATTTTGCCAACCGTGTTTCCTTCGACGGGGGAACTCGCTGGTGACATGTTGCGTTCGTACGGGCGAGGCGGACCTCGGACCCAACTTATTCGATGTCTTGCAAATGGTCATCTTGCCAGCCGCGTCGGCATTGGCACTTCGCAGCGGAGCGGAACATACTTATTTGAGATGCTGGACAGCAAGGAAAGTGCGCACACCAATCTTATGCAATTACTCTGCCATATCAACCCAAAAAAGCCAAGCGGACAGAAATAGAAATCTTCTATCCTGACTCCTGACTCCTGACTCCTGACCCTTCAGCTCTTCCCATGACTTTGCTGACAACGCTGACGGCACACGTGGATACATAGGTACGTACGTACTTCCTCGGTCTTTCACGTTGATTATGCGTAGCACGACTTGCCCTCCACGTTGATCAATGCAAATTTTGGTAGTGGAAATGGCCGATGATGGCTTGTGTTTTGCGTCTCGCCATGAGCTTGCTCTTGTTCCGCGATGAATCCTTTCCGGTACCTTACGTAGTCAGTCAGAAAATTCGCACGAAGCACGTACATACGCAGTAAATAGTACAAACAAGGACAGGCAGGTGGTTTAAGCTCCCACCCAGCACATCCTGTATAATGTAGTATGTACATACAGACGGGCTGTGCAAAGATGTGTTTTGGTCTTTCGCAAGCCGCCGGCGCAAGGTGATGGCGACAGCCCTCACTCGACACCCAAACATCAATTTCGTTGAATCGTCGTCGAAATGAGCACATGTGATGATCCGTATAGAACAAGTCCCATCAGTGCCATGATCCATCACCCTGTCCATCAGCGAGAACTAGACACGCTGCCATAACGGGACCGCTCAGGTGGTTCGATATATTCGTGCGTATGATTTTCGACTGAAGACGCGTTCTTTGCATTGAAAGCGAGACAGCGTTTTGAGCCGGTTGGGGGGTAACATGCTGGACCAAACCTGTCCAACAGCTCTCATTTGATCGTCGGTATCTACATATGTAGAAGACACATAACATAGACTTGCTTTTCAGTGCTCTTTCAATGCAAGTCAAGACTCGATTATACCCGGGGCCGGCCAGCTTGCGTCCAATTGGGAGAGGAAAGCGAATATGTACATAGGAACTTTTATGTACATATGTACATATGTACATACATAGGTACTTACCTGGGTAGGTAGGTAGGTACCTTGGGTACTCCGTCCGTACGTACATACTTAATTCCGTTCCGAATCAGTAAAGCTCAGCCAAGACATCCTGATTCCTGCATCGCAACAACGATCATGTTCCGTCCCGTGCGGTTCTTGTTCGCAATCAACGAAGAACCGTATTACTGCAACTGACGTTAACTAGAGAGGACATACCAGAGCAAGCCACTCTCATCTCTACCGCGATGCACCCTCTGGAATTTGCCGTCGCCTCGAATGCAGCAGTATACCTATATAGCACAACCTAGAAAGTGACGTACAAATACTCGGTAGCATACATACATTCAAATACGGAGTAGGCAAACTAGGTGGAATGGCGCGGAGCCGATGAGGCCACTGCAGAAGCGGCGCCTGTGGACTTGGCTGCGCTGAAATCGGTGAACTGGTCCATGTTTGGTCGTGTCTGATGTTGGTGTGATCGGTATGGCCTGCAGGGGGCAGAGATGAAAAGCCATGACCAACATCACATCAGTATGTACGGAGTACGGAGTGTCTATCACCTGGTTCCTTATTATTAATCCAGGAGAACATACCATTGACACACCCATCACTTTAGCTTCGCTTAGCCAGGAATTCGCGCTTCTGATGACAGGTACCGCCAGGTTGAAGTGGATCGAGCCCTTTGAAGTTTGAACGAAAGGCTATCAGTAATGAAGTATGTATGTAGGTACATGTACACATCTGCTTCAGTACTAATCAATCAGGTGTAGGTATTGCGTGGTGGCTCTTGTCGCCGACCTATGCACTGATGCCCCCGTCGGTCTGCATCGATGATAAACAGGGGCGGCCCAGTGCTATGTATCAGGTACATATTACTGTCGCCTTCGATGTGGTACATACTTGAATCCAGACGTCAGGACTCAAAATCATCACTCCATCACCAACTAAACCGGAGTACCTGGCTGGCCAAAACGTGCCCCATATTTTGCTCTTGCTCCGTTTTGCAGGGGCCGCCTGGCGGAAGTCAAAAACAAGACGCAATTTTCTTGAGAATGTGACTTGGTCGAAGTCATGATTCGTAGTCCACTTTCACTGATCATTGATTCTGGATTACCTCCTATGCATCCGTGCCTGGGCTGCCTAATAAGCCCCAAGTTCCAGCGTGATTATGCCTAAACCGAAAGCCCGCTGGAACAACTATGTACCTACTACTGTACTGTACATATGTGGTCAGACGGAGCCATGGAAGGTCTGTGTTGTAGTGATGTCCGCGCCACCAATTCATGGATAGTCTGCAGTGGTTTGAGCCAGTTCGAAGCATCAATCAGATTGCGGATAGGGGCAGTGAGTAGGTACATACATGCATACATACATACATACCTATGTATGTATGAATGTATGTAGCTCGGGATGCAAGCATGGTACCATGTTGACGCTTTGGGTGTCTGCGGTAGGACGTCAGACACGCCAGCCGAGGATGGCTCGTTGTGGAACCACGACGGGCGGATGGACAATCGCATTAATTAGTGCAAGAAAGCAGTCATGGGCCAACGGCTCAGGGGGTCTTCGATGTCTTGAATTTGATGGAAGCTCTTTCACATCACAAATGTGTCATGCTGCCGCAAATGCGCCATGCAAGACTCAACACTTGGCCTTTACTGCAGTATTCCGGCTTGGATCGCTGCAAATTGGACCATGACGAACAGATATCACACTAATAGGCCGAAAGTTGCGTGAAAATAGCACGCTGCCAAAGTCTTATTAGCTTTTGTTGGCTGCCTCCTCGACCTTCGAAGTGGTTCTCTAGCGCGAGTCGTGAGGGAAAAGCACAGCCATGTTCTCAGCTTGCCAGGGACCCACAAAAGACGGCGGGCGCTGACGAGTCTTGAGTTTTGAGACTGCCATACCGCATGAGTCCGGGCGGCCCAAGAGGCGTTGCAGTTTGTGTGTTGGGTCGCCGCCCTCCGACAAACTATACCTCATTGAAGAAGTTGTCCTTTATACGTATGGACTTTGATCCAATAGCCTGCGCCCTTCGACTGTGTCTGAGAGAAAGCCGTGCTCAGCCAACAAGGGGGCCCGCTTCTTGCAACACCAAGCTAACATTGGGGCACATTTGGTATTGGCACTAAAAAGTCTGATTATCATGAGGAATGCGGCCCCAGCGGTGGCTCGTTACCTAAAGAACAGAGTATTACCCGATGTTTTCAAGTATGTATCATGATCCCAAAGGACCCAAAAGTAAAAGTGAACACTCCGGAGTTCGTACTCCGTAGTAAAACTCCTTTTTGATGCTTAAGTTGTAGAAGGGCAGTAAGTTGTGCTGTAGGGAGTGCAACAGCGTCATGCATAACTGAAGCTAATGTCGGAAAGGGGAATATTGGTAGGCGAACGAAGGGCAACTCACTTGAATCACTTCGCCACGACAGGATAATCCCACCTTCACGTGCCCCCCCGTAATACTGCGTTTGGCCCACGCCGTTCGTAACTATACCACTATTCGCATTTGTGTAGGTAGGTAGTCAGTTAGATAGAGCCCATCTGCGCGCGCCCTTGCTTCTTGTGTGGTTCCTGTGGTGTATGCGGAGTACTTTCGTGTTAAACTTAGCACACCTTTGCCTGTCTCCGTCTCTCTCATCTCTCATTTGCAGGAAAGCCCCACGCGCGCCTGGAGAGCGCCTTCCTTCTGCCAAAATCCAGCCCACTGATGCAGTGCGGACTGGTACCCAGAAGGTAATTAGGTACCTATGTAGTCATCGGTTGTGCCTGATGAAATGGGCTGCAGCGCCGGCCGGTACACATCTCACTTCACACTCACTCCTTCTTTCATTTATTCACATTATCCTCTTCTTCCTACACACCCCCCCTTCCCCAAAGACCCATGCACGCCCCGAAAGAGCTCCTGTTGATTGACCCGGTAGTCAGAAAGCAAATCCAGCGGGCAATGGTGACCCTCGGCTTGGCGCCTTGTGGCCAACCACAGCCTCGTTTGAGCCTTGAATTCGGTCCATCCCTCCACCATACCACCACTTACGCCGAGACCGTCGTCTATCGCCCTCTGTCACTCATATCAGCCGAACAAGGTCTCTTTGGTTTCCAGGGCGGCCTCGGTTCTTTCTGCCCTTTTTGTTTCTCATAAAAAAATGGGCGGACTTCGATGAGCGTCCGAGGGCAGCTGGGGAACCCGGCTCTCGTACTTGTTTATATTTCCTCCACTTTGAGAGGTTCCAAAGACGGAAAGAGGAGGGGGGTGTTCGCAGAAGCCGCACTTACACGAGAAACGTTGGCAATACCACGATCAATACACTTTTTGAGCTCGCGCTGGCTGACGGCTCCGTCTTGTTTCTTCGATCGTGTTCGTCTTCTTCTGCACCTTGAGGCATCTTCTTCTGTCTGTCCTCTCCGGGCTCTTGCGTCTTTACACGTTCATCTTGGAATGCCGTTCCGTTTCCTCACCACAAATCTGCCTCCGTGTCGCCGACAACGCCAACCTCGAACGTCACCTTTCTGAGACTTAGAACCTCTTGGTCAATGTTCTATGACTATCCGTTTCTCCTCATGTCTGCCAAGATATCTTCTCCGACGCCGTTTCTGCCCGCATTGCCACCATTACACCTCAACCGTGGAAGGAGCTTGGCATCTGGCCTTAGCCTGCCCAAGTCACTATCTCGGGTTTTCATCTCGACGAATTTAGGCAACGGGCTTAGGACACCACCGGTCGACCAGAGAAGCGCTACATATACATGTCAACCTGCTATGACCTACAATGGTCAATACCATCTTTGCAATACGTCCCCTCCTCAGTCGAACTTCTTGAAGCCCGTAATGGACAATGTCAGAACTGCTCAGCAGTACCGCTATCCGTCTCAACAAATCCAGTCACAGTATAAGGATGACTACCATTCCACTTCGATCCAGTCCGCGCAAGCTGGACTTCATGCTAGCGATCCAGTCACTCCAGCTTCGGATCACTATGATGATGCCCAGGTGAACTCTAAGAGCGGACCAGAAACCTTGATATATCATAGTCTCCAAATACCGAAATGCATCAGCTCTACTGGTGGAAATCTCTCGGACTTTGCTGCCCAGGTCAGTCAATTCCGTCTGGGCATTGGCCTTGAACTCTACATACTAACAGTACATTACGCATGCCAGATGACGTGCCTGTTCTGGTTCGAATCGATCGATGATTTAAAAATGGCCGAAAGCATTCGATCAACCAATAACCCGTCAATCTCACAGCTACCAGCTTTGGCCAGACCGCACGAGCAGTTTCAAAAATGGGCGCACAAGGTGCTTTCCACTACACAAGTTACGCAGAACGTCATTTTCTTGGCATTGCTCTTTATCTATCGCTTGAGACTATCAACACCGCAGATCAAGGGACGAGCTGGAAGCGAGTATCGACTGCTTACAGTGGCTTTGATGCTCGGAAACAAATGTAAGCAATAATGGCAAGTCGCATAGGCTGGTGAGCGTAACGATCATCTAACATGAAGGGGCCTAGTTCTTGATGATAACACCTATACCAACAAGACTTGGGCTGAAGTATCGTGTTTCGCCGTCCAGGAGATCCATGTCATGGAAGTGGAATTTCTCAGCAACATGAGATACAACTTACTGGCGTCTAAAGATGAGTGGGAGCAGTGGATTGCCAAGCTCTCCAACTTCCATGAGTACTATGATCGGGCTTCAAAACTGGCGGCATCACCTATTGTGAGACTTTCACCCACGCACAGAATCGTGCACTCGTCCGCGCCATCTCCGACCACGAGTGGCCTTCCATCCTACATCTCCTCTTCAATAAACACAAGCCTTTCGCCTAGTTCCCGAGAAAGACAAAGCGGAATCGTTTTTTCTGCAAACGCAACGTCTCCACTGGCTCGCAAATTTTCGATTCCTCGGAAGCGCAGTCCCGAAGTGGATCTGGCAGAACATCCAGCAAAGCGTCACGTTCAGTCCGCGCATGCCCCCCTGGATTTGGGAACCGATTCGATTGCTAGGCTGCACAACGCGTCTCTAGAAAAGAATATATTGCCAGTGCCGCACCTCAGGCTCGTGGCAAATCAACAAGCATCAAGTGGGAGCGTCTTCACGAGTTTAGATGGCTCAGGTTCACATCAAATGGTTTCGCTTCCTCCGCTTCAGTCCGGCACTCGAGCCATGTCTATAGTGTACCAGCCCAGTCCTAGTGTTGGGGGAACTCAGCAGCCCACTTTCACGGTTCCTATAGGTACATCAGCTTCAACGTCAGGCTCGATTCCACAGGCATCAGCAGGGTCCTATTCGATGGCTACTCTACCAACACAGGCGGCCATGGGCCATGGGACTTCAACGAAGCGCCATAGTCCTGGAAGGCTACTGGCCAATTATGCAACGTCACCTCTCGTTGACTCATTTGTACCAGGATCCGCCTCACACACACCCGGGGCTGTCACACCGATCTCCAATTCTCCAAGTGTTTACTTGCAACACAGAGCCAGTCCTTACAAGCCTATCCGCCACGTCAATCGTCTCTTATATCCTCCGCCATCCGCATCTCTGGACCAGTATCACATGTCGGCCCCGGTTCACCCAAATCAGATGCATTATCAACCAATTGGGCGTCGGCATGACCTTCGAACTGGCATCGTGCCGGAGTTTTTGCTGTACAATCGGGGCGATCAACAGCACTTGCCACCTCAAAGCATGTCACATTACTCATCCTAGTAGGAAAGTGGCATCGTCGTCTTTCATCTCGTGAGTTCTGTTCGTCAAAACGGATGAATTGATCGAGACGAGGCCGTTCTTCTTTGTTAAACACGACGTCGTGATGCCCTGCTATCGATTCGATTTTGACTCGGGTCATGAGCTGCAACTGTGCTACGAATCTTACATGACTGTTAATTAGCTCAATGTTTTTTACGACTGAATTCAGGACACTGCATCATATTGTTTGGCGCCGGAAGGGCATTGTTTGGGGTTTGGCTGGCACGGAATTCAGCGTTGCAGGACTCAGGAGCAATGGGGTTGCTTGATTTCTAGGGAGTTTCTTACCAACACCTGTACTTTTACTCGTTACAAGGATACCTTGTGCATACGGTTTGGAGTACTCGATTGCTTTATCCTTCTGAACTGGGTACAACCTTCCTCGCTGACGTGACCATCGCTGAAGCAGAGTTCCAAAATACCGACATAGTTCGCTCAATAAAGCGTAAATAGGTCTCAAATGTTGCACATGCCTGGCAATCCACGACGCTGAAATTACAAAGTATTTCTTCTCCTGACGGCGTTGACCAATATGCATGTAGCCAGCATTCTCCGGCCTTGCAAGTTGCAACAATTTTCCACATGCACATTGTAGAAGTCAGTGACATCGATTCGCATCAATTTGACGAAATGATATGAAGTCTGTGGGGATCCGGACATTACGTTGAACTTCCGTGAGATAAAATACATATACACCTCTGCCTAGGCACATATGTACAAGGCACGCAAGGTAGCAAGGTAGTAAGGTAGGTACCTAATGTACAGGATACATATCTTATGTACTGGTATGTGGAGCCGAGGATGAAGGGTGCCCGTTACCGTTGACGTGGAGGCTCGAGGGGCAACCAGCCCCCTCAGCCAATCACATGCTGTTATTTCGCCCAGCACAAGCGCCAGCAAGCAAAAAGCGGCCGGGATTTCGTCCACGTACTCCACTCCGTACTCAGTATGTACAGTATTCCATCATGTGTGCGCTTTGTCTTGTTATCCCCTTCGGTCTTGTGCTTGACATCTCCCTCGACCTGACGGCCACGACCACTGGTCCGCAGCATATCACCTGAGGCTTGGCCCAGAAACTCGTTTCAGCCTTTAATTGTTCTCGTCCTATACCCACGGCGTTACTGCATTTGCTTTGGGTCACCAAACGTCGATCGCATACTGCCCCGATACGAACGGCAGGAGACTGAAGATTTGAACTGCCGAGAACAGAGAAAGCGTCTTATCTATCGAAACCAGCGTGTTGTGATTTTAATACTTGACAGCCCGAGTAGAGGAAGAAGCGGAATTCGTTACTTCCCTGGACCCTGGACCCTGGACCTGCTCGGATTATCGGCCTTGCCGCTTTGCACGAAACTACGAATTTGGCCGAGCTTCCGTATCTTGCGCCTGGAATTTTCACTAAGCACATCGCACGAAGTCTCTATACGTTGTTTCGTTCGTGACAGGCTGATCTAGAAAGGATAGTCGCGCGCTTTCCATGACTTTCATCCGGTGCCTGAATTAAATCGACAACATAGAGGCACGACCTCGTATTATCAAAATAAGACTCGTGAACACACACCGGCGACAATCCGAAGAGTAGTGTCAGTTGGCCATCGAACGAATCGACTATTTTTGTGCAGATATTGTTCAAAGGGAGAGAAATCCCCCCGCTCGGAGCCTGCCTCTCGGGCAGCATAGACACAGAATATTATCGGAACTTGGCCAGAACGACGTCTGCATGTCCGATATTGCATTTACGAATATCTCACATATATACCTCACGGTCTAATACGCAACGATGTCAGGCTTCGGAGACTTCACCTCCATTTGCGAAAATGCGCCGCTCCCGCTGTGCGCAAACGTTGGCCCTACACTAGCAGCGACGAACCACGTAGGGATCGAGCCGAACTGCTATGCTCGCAACATTGCGCTGGCCAACACGGTCATCTTTGAGGGCGCTGCCTCTGCTATGCACATTGTGGCACTGGTCATGACGATTGTGATGATTCTCCATGTGCGGAGCAAGTTTACCGCTGTGGGGCGCAAGGAGATTCTGTCTTTCTTCTACCTCTACATGCTGTTGACGTTCATCTCGTTGATCGTCGACGCAGGGGTCGTTCCACCCGCAAGTGGTCCGTTTCCTTATTTTGTCAGTATACAGAATGGATTGAGCAGCGCGCTCATCACATGTCTGCTTATCAACGGCTTTGTTGGATTCCAGCTCTATGAGGATGGCACGCCTTTGTCTGTGTGGACGATGCGTATCTGCTCCATGGTGGCGTTTATCATTAGCTTTCTTGTTTCTCTGGCGACCTTTAGGGGATGGGCTGGTCTCCGCCCGACGAATACGGTGGGCTTGTTCGTTGTGCTCTACCTCGTCAACGCGATTGAGCTTTTCGTTTACATGGGGATGCAGGTCATTTTGGTGACGAGGACGTTGCACGATCGGTGGCCGCTGGGGGACATTGCCTTTGGTGTGTTCTTCTTCGTGGCGGGGCAAGTCATTCTCTACGCCTTTAGTAGCAAGATTTGTACGGCGGTGAGCCACTACTTGGATGGACTGTTCTTTGCCACGGTGTGTAATTTGCTTGGCGTCATGATGGTGTACAAGGTATGATGATCAATGCTGTTTTCTCTATGTTGGCCCTTTTTTACTCTACCTCCTTAACGGATCTGTGTGTCACGGCCTCTGTTCGAATTTCTCAACAGCCAGAAGAGAAGAGAAAATCGAGTTTAGCTCATTCATACATGACTGCTTGCTAACCCGGCTCTGCAGTACTGGGACTCCATCACCAGAGAAGATTTAGAATTCTCCGTCGGCACCCGTATGAATAATTGGGAAGTCAAGGAACTCTTACCAGAGGACGACCGCCGAGCCACCATCTACGCCGACGATTTGTACGGCCAGGTCAGTGGCTATGATTTGCAGCCCTCGTCCCCATCACACCGTTACTCTGCGAAGTACTGAGCGGGTGGGTGTTGACGTCATTAATGCGCTATGGATATGTCAAGTTCTGGAGGTCATGGAGTTTTTTTGAGCCTGTTTTTTTTCTGTTCACTTGTTTGTATTCTTCAATTTCTTATGGTTTTTTTTTGTAGTTATCTTCTAGATTTATTTGGTTTCATCTAATATTAGCGGGGTATCTGGCGTTTCGTGGTTCATTCAGCACGCGCGATCCTCTGGCAAGCACCGATTTGTTCACTCCAGAGAAGTAGTTGTACCTTATTCCAGCGTGTGCCGTGTTCGAATCGAATACTGGACTCGAATCGCATGCAGCCGGGTGCGCAAAACTAGCATAAGCTCTCAAGTACGGGAACGGTCTGACAAGGATCGACACCCCTCTATGTACGCGGGCGATTCGATTTCATTCCCCCCCCCTACCTTCCTGTAAGGTGGGGACAGGAAGGTAAGGGGGGGGGGGATGAAATCGAATCGCCCGCCAGTATTCTGTGGTGCAGAGTACATACATACATTATACATACCTACATAACATCGGAAGTCCATGCAGCAATATCGTTGAATAGGTATCGCATTTCACGCGAGCGACAAAGTGGAGAATGATACATATCAATGACAATCATCCGGTCCTGCCAAGGACAACAAGGTGAGAATATCGGCGCTGATCGGGCAGCCAAGAGAAACCGACGACAATACCGGTGCATAATGTGTGTACACACATATTGTACAAGTTTAGGTACAAAACACATGCAGACCAACTGAATGTAACCGACTGCATCTACGGAGTAGGAACGTGACTCGGGAGAAGAACCCTTGGCGAGCCAAACGCAATGACGCACCATCATCATGCCATCCCATGATCCGACGCGTCAAAGTCCTTGGAGTCGCTTAGGAACAGCCTTGGCGCTCACGGTTTTCCGAGATTGGACGATGCCGCTTCTAGAATCTAACGTGCTCCTTTCAAGCCGCGTTGCTGTGGGTGGATATTTACAAGTTAGGGTGGGTGTGATCCACGAGCGCCGAACAGACAAACAAAAAATAGTGGATAGGTACAAGGCGAATGTGGGCCGCCGACTCTGTACCAGACAGTACCACACAGGGATTCATATGGTCAATACACCACTCTTTTCATAATCCAGAGCATTTTCAAATGTAACAATAACGAGGCAGCAATGGCAAGGTCGTCACAATCGTCATCTTCCACGATGATACGCTCTATAGGAAGGTGATTACTGCCGGTAAATGTCGTCATGGTGGCGTTGGTACATGGGTATCTGTCGAAAGTCGTCTCTAGTAGGGAAGGTAGGCGGGGGGGGGGGGACCTTTGTTTGCATGGAGATAAGAAAGTTTGTCGGCACGAAAGTGACGACCTTACCATTGCTGTATCGTTATTGCTGCATTTGAAAACGCTCTGGATTATGGAAAGAGTGGTGTATCGACCATATCGCCTTCAAGAGCACCTTCATGGCCGGAATCCTCATGAGCTTATTCAATGGCAAGGCACTGAAGGATCTCGCTCTTCACCAACCACATCGCGAGAATCCTGCGAAGATACTCTTGAAGCGCCGAACAGCTACTTCGTTAATCTCTTTCGAATGCCTCAGGACACGTTTATTAAGCAGACCAACTTCAAATATGTATATCGGTTCTCAATCGCGATTAAGGTCCACCCACTCGCGATGGCCAAAGTCACGACGAAGAGCAGGAATGAAGCTCTTGAAGGTATCTCTTAAAAACGCTCATCTTATCGCTATTTAGCTCTCCATTTCGCCGAGCTTCAAGCAGTAGATGGAGCAGGCAATGCGTCTCTTCGTCGGACCAGCGGGTTCGGTCGTTTTTGGATTCCTTTGACTTCGTAGGTTGGGACATAATGTCGCATGATATCAGAATAGTAATAAACGGATTTGTTTATAATCTGATGGAGGCTTATTCGAAGAACCAGCAAGTTCAAGAATCGCAGTCCTACTCAAAGAATGCACAGCAGAACAACTTCGATTGTGACTACAAGGAAAGACGACAGTGATAAAATTGTGATTGCAAGGAAAGGAAGGCGGTGAACAAAAATCCAATGAACTCCGCTTTGGTAATCCCTGTATGGTACTGTCTGGTACAGAGTCGACGACCCACACTCGCCCTGTACCTATCCACTATTTTTTTGTTCGTCATGCCGGCGCTCAAATCTGCGCAGGGAGGGGCCGTTGCGGGTGACGTCACGCGTAAATGGCCGATCTGCTCTGCCACGCGACCCACCAATCCGTTACGCGAACCGTAATCATCGCGCTAGGGATGTACACAGTACAACCCGCAATATGTACATAGGTACCTACCTTACCCGCTGATGTCATTCTCACTTCCGTGGATGGATGCTTGCTGAAGAGTCAACAACAAGAAGCATGATGACTTCATTGAGAGATAGAAATGGCTTACACCAAAGACTCTAGATCAGCCCGAGACATCTCGAAAGCAAAAGTCATGTCCGCGGCTCGCCACGGAAACCAAAGTAGCTACATACAATTTGTCGTGATTATAACTACCCATAGAACTATCCGCACCACACAGCGCGGTGACCTCTTTCTGGCTCCCAAATACCTCGCATATTCGGATAATGTTGATTCGCGAATCCTTCCCGTATCCCGTAGTGAGTAACACCCTAGTTCCGATGGAGTCCCTGGCAACGTCGATAACTCCCCCTGCTTCTTTGTCCTACCGAGGCATCTCTTAGTTTGGCCTTGACTCTGCCGCCAGAATCCAAAATCGGCGAAATAAAGATTTCCACACTTAATTACAGTGTAGACAAGGCCCCATTGCCATCTAGAGACAGGTGACGCAACAACCCCATGTGCCGTGAAAACGCCTTCAACGACGATCTCAAGGAACGGACCAGTTGCATCATACCGCTTGATCATCTCTTTGGCTTTTGCCAACCTTGGCGTGCGCTCAGTGACGATCTTGAGCGCTTCATTCGCAAATCTCAGAGTGTAGCTGTAGAGCCAAGTCCAAACGAAGAGAGACCTCGACGGAACGAAGAAGGCAGAAAAAGCAGATAGACGTCGCTGGGCACTGAAGAAAAAGCTTTTCGAAACGGGCGAATCACGAACTATGAATCATGGTCGCAAAACGTTCGTTGAAAGGATGTCAGCGGTGTTAGGATGGTGAGAACGACACAACTATCGAAGGAACACAACACACACATTGCTTTCGTACTCCCGACTTAGTCGTTATGCAGTCAACTTTGCAACAAAAAGTAGGGTATTTTCATATATTGTATTTAGGGAACTCATCCAAGAGTCATGCAAAACCAAAACTCCGCGACACCAATACCCAATCGTTACACATGGCGTACATTTGCATTACGTCCGTTTCCTGAATAGTTCAAGCAGTGATTCTAGAAAGATTGACCATGTCGGCCAGATCTCGCTTCTTCACCACTGCCTCGAAAGCAGTATGTGCTTCTTAAATTGGCTAGTCCGGCAATGCTGTTTCTCATTACTCCAAGTACGAATATATCGCAACGCACTGCCTACTGCACATTAAGAAAATGAGGACCAGAAGCAGTCAAAACATGACACCTTTTATGCAAAAATGCAAAACAATTCATCGCTTCCGGAGAGATGATCTGCGACTGAGCATCGTCTGAGTCGCACTGGCATCATCGATTATCGCGCCCTTACCTTCATGGCTGGCCTTGCCCATCATTCTATTCATGATTTCTGCCTTCATCTGCATGGCTTCCGGGTCGGCGTATTCTAGTTGAGTAGCAGGAGGTTGTGCCTCGTGGCGCTTCATGTCGTCATCATCGTCTGTTCCTGCAGCCACAGCGGCCCGGAGACTGTCCGTCATCTGTCGAGGGCCAGAGCCGGTTCCGTCTCCGTTGTAGCTGGTCGCACTGCTGGCATTGGAGACATTGCTGACAGCACGGCCAAGTAGCTGGCGGCGTCGTGGCCGCGTGGACGTTGCTTGTACCAGTGACGAGTTGCTATCGCTTGAGACGGTCCCTGCTGTGACTTGGATGAGATCCGAGAGCTTGGACGTCAAGGCCTGACGCTCTGACTCTTTTCTCTGTTGTCTCGCAGCTTCTTCTCTTCTTCGCACCTCATCCTCGTCGACAGCGGTTTGACTGTCTCCGCCGCCGGTAACGTCATCACCTGTTCCTACTGCTGCTGCCGCTGTCGCATCTCTTGAGAGGTCTTGCGGAGGAACAGATGGACTGCGATTTGCTTTCGTGGGGGTTTCAAAGCCTTCTCCCGGAATGGGCGCCGACCGCGTGCGACCAGATGGAGCTATGGCTTGTTTAGATGGCGAGGACGATTTGTTGAGTTGGGCTCCAGATAACTCAGCGAGTGGAGGAGTCTTTTTCTGCTCGTCGCTGGCCCCGCCGGGTCGACTCTTCTCCACGAGAAAATCAGCTGAAGTCGGCAGATCAGGTCGAGAAAAAGTCCCTGTTGCTTTAGAGGCCGGCTTTGAACCATAATCGGGGGATTGTTCAGGAGAATCCTCATCAAAATCGCGAGCATCAAACCCTCCTATTATCTTTGGTCGTGAGGGTCTTTCGGACCGTGGATTCGACTTTGTTGTGCTTGGACTAGATCGGTCATTCATCTCCATCTCAGGAGGCGTTCGTGAACCATATCTGTCTCTGAGTTCTGGATAAATGAAGTTGTCTATAGGCACATTAAACCCGGTGGATATGCACTCCCATAGCCAGTCAGCTGATACGATGGGCACGCCCCATTGAATAGCATACTTCAGCTTTTCTTTCCGCATTGCTCTCAGAGATCTGCACACCAAGACGCTCGTTGTTCGTCTGAACTCTTCCTCAAACTTGGCTCCCAGTTGTGACGTACTGCGAGCAATTTGATTCAGGTCAAGGCCAGTGAACGCCGCGCTGCAGACGACCAGTTTCGAGAACCCTGGTATGGGAAAGACGGGAAACGGTCTGCCCAGAACATGCTGACTTGGATGGATAAATTGCTTGCTATGCAGGCACCTTTCGAGGAAGAATTCGGTGACAACCTCGATATCGTCGCTAGGCAGGTTGGGATGTGAGCTGGCTTCTGAGATCTGGGGCACTACCAAAAAACGATGTGACTGCTGTGACTGCCCTGATGGGGTAGCTCTCATGGCTATTTCGCGCAGGGACGAGACCACGCTGCCACCGAGAGTGGTGATAGTATCTTCGAGCACCGCGTGTCGTTTTTCGTTGAAGCCATGGATAGCAAAAATGCATCGGACCAAGATGCCTTCACTTAGCGTGCGCTCATATGGCTCGACGTGATGCTGCGGCCGGATGGTAGTATCAGGTGCTGCTTCTGCGCTGATGTTATCCTTGGCGAACGAATGCTCCATCGAGCCAGACCGTCCCAATATGTCTCCCCAGAGAGTATTCCGCTGGGAGCTCAGTTTCATACTCGCGGTTTTGCGCAATTTCCTGACCCCCTTGTCTTCTGTTCCATTGGACGCAAACGATCTTGATCGTTTGCCTAGGGTATTGGGGTCTCTCTTGACCCAAGCTCCGATTCCTTGTTCCTTGACAGGCAGCAACGGGTCAAATCTTTTCTCTTCCAATATCATTCCCCGCTCAATAGTTTGGTCCAGCCAGTCCAACGTCACAGTGTAAACGTCCCAGGACTTGGCCGCAGCGTATTTTTTTCCCTCTGGCTTATCCACGATGAGGTGAGTGCATCGTCTGGTCAAATCGCCCGTATACCGTCCGCCGTTTGCCTTGATACGTGAGGCAATGTCGTCTCTTTGTTCGCCGAAGCCCGTCAAGCATATCAGAAGTGACTGACGTTCCGTGGACCGCCCTTGAAGCGGTGATGGCGACTCAGCGCCGCACTTCTCGAGCGCTTTTAGTTGGTGTTTCCTCTCGAGCGCTACGAAGTCAATCGCCTCGTCATTTTTCCAAAGATGCGCCATATCTTCAATCCAAGCTGCGTCCATAGCCTTGATGTCAGGCCGCTCGCGGGCGACATGACGGTATTTGGGAGTATCATATGCGCCAACAATGAGATGGGTCACATCTGGGGTAAGATCGTATTTGTGAAGGCCTCCAAGTTCTTCGACTCTGGCAGCAATATCAGTCTGTTCAAACAATGGCAAGGTTATTGTCAGCAAACAAGTATCTATTCCTATTCTCACGATGGGGAACGGACCCTTTGGTCAGGCGGTATGCTGGTGCAGCAAGCGACTGTGCCGCGAAGTGGCTGCGCTGGATCAATTGTGTGCCCTTCATCATCGGCAGGTTGCAACAATGCCATTTCTTGGAAGCGACAACATGTGCGCTGACGATACTGAGATGGCAAAGGCGATGAGGTCCATATATGAGTGCCGAGCGCATCCAAAGTGCAGCAAAGAGAGAACGCGTCAAGACCGCGTTTACGAATTTGAAGTGGCATCAGCCACAATCGCGATGCACGATGGCGCCACAAACGCACTCTATCGGGCATTCTCCCCACCAAGCTACGCTACACGACAGGGTAGGTAGGTACCTAGCAGGTACATACAGTACCTACAGTACCTACATGTACCGGATCAGATCGACAACCTCCTCCAATCCTTCCCACCATGGCACCAAGTCTTCTCTTCTCTTTCAAAAAACTACATTAGGTACTCCACGACTTGGACGGGGTCCGCTACAATTAGTCCACTCGAGTATTGGCCGCCAAGCCCAGCATCTCGACAATCTGGATCTGGTCCTTCTGCTCCTCCATCGCTTGGCGTCGACCCGACACGTTCGCGCCGCTGGGTCTTGTCCCACATTCACGTCACGGCGGCGAGACCGCAGGCGGGCCGCCACGATTTAAGCAAAGTGTTCCGAAATCAAGCCATACAAGGTCGTGGTAGAAAAACTCTCCATCAACCGAGATGCCGCCCCCTTCAACCAGTCAGCAAAGGGCCTTGGTCTCTCAGTTCGTGGCCCTTACCGGCATATCTGACCGCCAGGCCAGCAGGGTATGTGAGACCAATACTCAATGGCAAGCTCAGCCGGCTATTCCTCCTCTGTTCTTTTGGAGGACTTGTACGATTTGTTGAGATTTCCCTACTGGGTCTGCTGCAAATCGTCGCTTCATCATCAGCCTGGGATCTCCCATGATTCATCTACAACGCTAATTTCCTGGTGGTGCACAGTATCTCAAGTCAGCTGGCTACAAGATCGACGAGGCTGTTGATGCGTAAGTGTGGCCGTTTCGCTTGTCTCGTCGCAGCTTATGCATCTCGACCTAAACTTTTCATCATTGCCATCATTGCCATCAACCGCCCAACCCTGCTGTTTCTCGTATCTTCAGTGCGTTCTCGATGTTTCCCGATCGCAAAGACACCGGCCTTGGTCTTACTCCGTGTTTCCCGTGTGAAGTTAGGGGCGGGGTCTGGCCGATGGGATCTCCCTATGTGACGCAGGTCAGCCAGCGCCGACGCGTGATAAAGTACGACCAAATAAGACCGAAGGCTCTGACCTTTGGAAGGGCTGTTCTCATCTTGTTCATGATCTCGATTTCATCTGCCTACTACTTCCTTTGATTCCTTGATTATCAAACTTTACATTCAGGGCGCATCATAAGCTCAATGGGGCAAATAACTGCTGTTCCATAGACTCATCGCCTCATTTTAACGTCGTGCTGCCAAGTCAGCGGGGTTTCATAGTCCCTCGGGTCTTTACGACCGTGGTACATGAAGTCGCTTTGCTTGAGACTTGCACTCTGTTGTTCCCATCTCCTGGCTAGAGAGATGGGCTGGAAGGAGCAAATCAAGCATTAATTGCCCCTATTCTGAGAAGCTATCATTGTGGTCTTCACCAAAATCACGGTACCATTTGTTCCAATACACTGGCAGCCAAGTGACTGTCAGGCAAATGCATTGGCATCCGATCAGACACTAATACCGAAACCTCACCGTTAGATTCTACTCCTCGAGCGAAGCCAGAGGTCCGTCACCGGCTGACTCGCAGCTAGAAAAGTTATTCAACTCATTAAGAGGTAGATAAATCTTGCATGCCAGTTGCTCGCATCGTGTCTGGAGGATCTTCGTTAGCTGACATAATGTAGATGCTGCCCACGATGATAAGGACAAGATGGAGCTCGAGTCCACGATGAGTTACCTGGACAGCAAATTGAAGATCAACCTAGAAAACGTCGAGCTTTTCATTGCTTTAGAAATTGTACAAGCTCCCAATGTCGGGGAGATTCAACGCCGCGGTTTTGTTGAGGGATGGAAAGCTACAGGGTGAGACTTTGAGCTGACGTGCACTTGGCACCATGTCTTGGAACAATCGTCGCCGGCAACATGAACTAACCCTCTCGTCATTTTACCCCACAGAGCCGGAGTTTCGAATCGAGAACATGCAGCTCACATACAACATCTGTCATCGACGCTATCAAATACACCGGCTCTATTTAAAAAGGTGTACCGCTATGCATTCATAGCGGGCCGGGAAGCTGACCAAAAAGCTCTTTCCTTGGAAAATGCTGTCGTGTATTGGGGAATGCTCTTTTCGCCGCCTGGCATGGTCTGGAAGAGCAAAAACTACGATTGGCTGCACCTTTGGAAGACGTTTCTGAACGAGAAATGGACTCGGTCTGTGAACAAGGATATGTGGAACATGACGCTAGAATTCGCTTTGAAATCTATGACAGACGAGAGCCTGTCTTTCTGGAACGAAGATGGTGCCTGGCCCAGTGTTATCGATGATTTCGTCGGCTGGTGTCGAATCAAGGGCGTTGGCAAGTCTGGGTCGATGGATGTAGATGACGAAGATGTAATCATGTGAGCGAGAAGGGTGGTACTGCATAGCGTATCTGGAACGGGGTTAGAGGCTTTCTACTAGTCATGATTGCTGTCATGGCCGACAAGAAAAGACGGCACACGACGTTGCCCTTGCCATTTTGGCGAAGCCTGGACGCTGTAATTAGAGCAGCAACAGAAATGATTGTAACGTCACATCAACGACAATAATGACATCGACACTTTCGGTCTGCGCAATCAAAATAGCGTTTGGTGCAGCCGCCACCGTGATCGAAGAAGTCAGCTCGTATTATGCTCCACGGATGTGTGAATATAAACTGCCCCCCCAGCCTACATCACGTCCCTAGTCTGCGTGATCCGATCAAGAGTCGAACCGAATATACAATATGACGCCATCAATGCTCCCGTATTCATTGCATTTCCCCCCTCGAGCGTTCCGTCTTCAGTCACTCGCGTTTTTCCCTCATCGTACAAAGACCACATCCCATGATACTCCCGTCATCCCAAGGCCTAGATCCCATTTTACAGCACAGCCATTCTATGACTCCCTCCCACAGTCGCTATTTTCAAATCAAATTTCTCGCAACGGGGGTATTTCGCACGCACGCACACACGGCACCTCTCCGCTTCGTTTTATTTCCGTCTCGACGCCTCCCCTCCCACACACCTTCCTCCTCTCTCTTCTCACCCCCTCCATCATTTATGAATCGTCTCCATCCACGAAGGCGGTCCAATCTTCGCCAGCGTCTGGAGCTTCCCATCCCCCAGTTTTACATGCGCCGTCCGGATCATACGCGGCTCGAGCCTCAGTGTCGCCCGTAGTTCTTGGTGGATCTTGGCGGAGCTATCGTAGCGCATTACGAAGTAGTGCCCGTGGGTGTGTCGCATTTGGTGTACGGAGATGGGTTTCGGGAGAGCAAAGACGCCCCAGTTGGCTAGGCCGCGTACGACGCCTTCGTTTCTGAGGATGTGCATTCCAGCTGTGTGGACGATTCTGTCGTGTTGTGTGTGAGTTCTTTGCTTCAGTTTAACTGTATTGGAATTCAGGAGGAAGGAATTTTTTTTGTGGCTGGATTTTCGTCGTCTTGGAGGAGGGAAATGGCAAACATACTCTCGCACTTCGCTGAGATTGCCTGGTCGGACCTGCATGGGAAGTTAGTGAGTGGGTTTGCTTGGGTATTTGATGCGAGTGAGGGGTCGCGCTCGGAGGGAGAGATGGGCGATGTCGTCTTACTATGCCGATGAGTTCATAGAGCATTTTGGCGGGTATGCTCGTGCGATGAATTGATGTGTTACGGCGGCGCGCGGGTGTTGCGTGTATGCGGTCTGCTTGTCTTTGACGTGGTGTTGAGCGATGTCGAATTCATTTGGGTCTCGGGGCGGCGGAAGGCGTTCCGATGATTTGCCGGGTGGGCGCGGAACGTGACGGCACTACAATGATTTACCTTCATTTTAATTCAAACCTTTTCTTCTTTATTTTCTGTTCGCCCTTCTCCTTTGGCTAAATCGTAGACCATCAAGACATTATCATTACATGTTTGCTAGAGGGAGTTTTTGAGTCTGAATCTAAATACAAGAGATTTGAGCCATGAATATTTGGTCTAGAACCCAACTCCATTTGATGCAGCGACACATTCGCAATAGATGCAGACACTCTCTCTCCCTTTCCTTTTCTCTCATCTTACACACAAGTGTATATACTGTTCCATCAAATGGTTTTCTTAGATAATACTTGCCACATCCTGAAGGACAACTTCCAGTCCTTGATGCTGACTTGAAATGGATCGAAGTCGGCCCTTTGCAAAAGTTCTAGATAACGCGATGCAGGAACAGCCTCTAGAAAAATTTTATAGGCTCTCTTAATTTCTTCTGCGGTGTCTTTGTTCTCTGGGTGCCGGTGCTCCGCTTCTCCTCCATGTTCGAATGCGTGTCCTGGAGCCTCGCCGGCTAACAAGCGGTTCATCATTTGTCTGGCGGTATGAATGTGATCGTGGGCGCGTGTGGCCACTTTGAAGACTGCTTCCTTCAGGCCGTGTGCTTCGGACCCGGAGTGGAGTACTTCATCCTCTACAACGCCTTCCTCTGCCATGATGTCGAGGGGAAGAAGCAGTCGACGTTCTTGACTTGCTGGTAGAAGATAAGGTATCTGACTTCTGAATTGACGACCCGGCGTAGCTATAGCGGGTATTCTTCGCAGAATGGATACAATGCCGCATGCCTTGCCAATGTGGCTGGCCAGGTGGTCAGCATGTATCGACTGAAGGGGCATGGATGCCAAGGTCGCATACATCAGGGTCGAACTCGTATTCTCGGCGTAGTCTTCCAAGGCGGATAGGGTTGGGAATGGCTTGCCATTCACGAACTGTCCTTTTGTTTTTACAAATCGTGACATCCAAAACTTCATGGACTTTTTTGTCGACGATCCGGCTCGACTCTGCAGACCTTTGAGGGCATCATCCAAGAGAATGCAGATGGGTTGCCGAGGCGGTTGCCCAGCAAAAGTCGAATTGATCGATTGCTGCCAAAACTGTATTCGCATGGCGGCGATTGAAGGATTGATCGCCAATTGAGGTAGCCGAGCGAGTTCTATATTCAGCGCCCGGAGAGCTGTATATGTATCGGAGGCCTCTTCGGGAATAAAGCGCTGAAGGAAATTAGCCTCAGGGTCGTACGAACTTTGAGGATGGAATTAGCTCATAAGTGACTCAGGAAGCGCCAGTCGGCACGCAGGTTTCCCTTACCTGATATCATCCAAACAGCGTTGCCTCGCGGCTCCTACGTTCGCGGTGGTAGACCTTCCTACTCCACGACGGCCTGCTGAGGCCTTGGCAATCCTTTTCAGGCCGCAGCCCAACGCTCGGGGACGGCTCATGAAGGGCAGCTGCGCACTCAAATAAGGCTATATAGTGTGGCAGGAAGCAGGAAGCGGCGAGAGGTTTTGGATTTTAAAGACCAGTGGAGGGTGATGAACGGTGATATATGTGTACTTTTTGGACGTCCCGAAGAATGGATGCGCCAATATGGTGCGGGTATTGAATCTAGACCCCTATGTCACTGTATGACTGTGGTACGGGGATCCTGTGGCAACAGGCAGGGTGGCAGAACAGTATCTTTTGCTAACTACCGAGCAAGAATCAACACAGCAGATTCGGGTCTAAAGGGGTGGAAGAGATTTCCACGCTCGACCCACTGGCCCCAAACACACGTGACCTGGCATGTGACCTGAATACACCTTTTCCTTCAACAGAAGGGTTTCAAATCACGGCGCGGGGCGCTTGACCAATCATTTCGCCAAGCTTTCATGACCAAGCCAGATTCGAGAGCCTCGAGTGTGTAAAAATGGCTTCGCTCCGCCAAAAAGCACATGACTTCGCGTGCTGCCTTTATTTAGGTACTTAAGGCGCGTCAATGTAGGTACCTTACGCGTCTCCATATCAAGTGGGGGCCTATCAAATCCCCTTGTCGTCACGTCGCGTCGAAAGTTGCAACACGTCGGAAGCCGGCCAAGGGTATCCTCGAGTTCCTCATGCTTTATCGCACAAATTGGCCCCGCGACAGAGTAGATATATACCGCGACTGATAAAATGGATCCTGCGGTAGAGCCTCCGCACAAGAAACGGAGATTCCTCCAAGACCTGGAGGAGCCTTCGTCTGACGCGATCCGCGCTGCGTCGGGCAAGCAGCTCTCCGAGAACGACGACAACCATGGCCGACTACATCAAGACGAGCGTATTGCTAGCTTCGAAATAAATGATAGCGGCGCCAGCAATGTCAATCCTGAAGGTGAGACGCCGTCTCTTCGACAAGACGAGATGTCTCTCGACAGAAACACATTCGAGAGCTTTATCGGTGGCAAGGTCAGCGACGAGGTTTTTGAGACAATCAAGTGCGCGTGCGACGACAATCTGGAGAGGGCCGTCAACACGTACTTTGACGGCACGTACAAGAAGCTATCGTCTAACCAGGCCCCGGAATTTTCCAGCTCTACGCCGATACCGCTGCCGCCGTTGCCGTCCTTGAGTGAACAGCAAGAAATGCTCGCCTGGGCTGCTCCTGAGTTTGGTATGCCGCGTAGACGTTACATAGGCGCCTTTGGTGTAGAAGGCTGGGTGATTCGTGGCGGTCTCAACGTGCTGAGACACGGCGATGTCGTCAAAATTGAGCGTCAAAATCGCGCCTTTTTGAGACGGGCCGATGTAATTGTCCGGTTTTGTAATGAGAATGGTTCAGAAATCGGTCGCTTGGTCAATGAATCCGCCAACTGGATATCGGGCTTGATGGATCAAGATGTGTGTTGTTTTGAGGGAACCTGTGTCTACGCGCCAGAATACCTGCGAAGCAACGACACAGTATATTTGCAGCTCAGGTGTTTTCTGCTCAAGTCCGCGTTCAATCGTCGAAACTTCAACCAAGTAGACGAACGACTGATGCGGTTTCCTGGCCAGGCCGAATTCGTCGCTGAGAGAAGCCTCAGGCTTCGCCAGGTGGCCTTGGTCAGGTTGTTTCAGGAAATCAATCTTCAACCGGTCAGGGCCAGTGCTGCCGCCAGCGATGGACGAAAAGGCCTCCTCCAAGCGGCCGAACGGGAGGAGCAGAAAAAGACAGAGACCGAGAAAGCTGCGAACCCTCTTGCGAATGTTTCAGGAACGCCGCCACATTCGTCTGATACGGAAGAAGGCGAAGAACTCGAGCAGGATCAGCTCGACGCTTTGTACAGGAAAGCCCAATGCTTCGATTTCAATACACCAGAGGCCGAACCGGCTGAGACTTTTGCCATGACACTGCGACCGTACCAGAAGCAATCGCTGCACTGGATGATGGCAAAGGAAAAGGACGAGAGAGCAAATCGCGAGCCGACTATGCATCCGCTATGGGAAGAGTATGAATGGCCCGCGAAGGACGTGGACGACAAAGATTTACCCCAAGCGCAAAGCCAGTCCAAGTTTTACGTCAATCCTTACTCTGGCGATATGTCCCTCAACTTCCCAATGCAAGAGCAACACTGCCTGGGGGGTATTCTCGCCGACGAAATGGGCTTGGGTAAGACGATACAAATGCTCAGCCTCGTGCACACGCACCGATCCGAAGTCCCTCGTGAGGAGCCTGAACCGTCCAACGAAATCGAATCTCTCGTCAAGCAACTGGTCCCCTCGGGCAGGACGTCGGGCGTGGCCCCTTTAGTTGCACGGGAGGCACCACACACCACCCTGGTCGTGGCCCCCATGTCCCTGCTGGCGCAGTGGAAGAGCGAGGCCGAGAAGGCTTCAAAGCCAGGCACCTTGAGGATTGAGCTCTACTACGGCAATGACAAGACCGACGACCTGGAAGAGCTCTGCAAAAACGCCTCCACAGCTCCGGATCTGATCATCACCAGCTACGGCATTGTCTTGTCCGAATTCTCATCCCTGGCGCCCAAGAACGGAGACCGCGGTCTCCACAAGGGTCTTTTCTCTCTCAAGTTCTTCCGTGTTATTCTCGACGAAGCCCATCACATTAAGAACCGCGGCGCCAAGACCTCGCGAGCGTGCTACGACCTTTGTGCACACCACAGATGGGTCTTGACAGGCACGCCGATTGTGAACAAACTGGAAGATCTATTCAGCCTAGTCCGCTTCCTCGGCGTAGAGCCCTGGTGCAACTTTTCGTTTTGGAAATCCTTCATCACGGTGCCCTTTGAGGCTGGTAACTTTGTGCGTGCCCTGGACGTTGTCCAGACAGTTTTGCAGCCACTGGTCATGAGAAGAACAAAGGACATGAAGACGCCCGATGGCCAACCACTCGTGCCCTTGCCACCGAAGCGGATCGACATTGTCGAGGTGGAAATTTCAAAGCAGGAGCGAGACATTTATGAGTACATCTTCAGCAGAGCCCAGCGCACCCTCTCCCGGAACGTCGAGGCCGGGACCGTAATGAAGGCCTTTACCACCATCTTTGCCCAGATTCTGCGTCTCAGACAGTCGTGCTGCCATCCTGTTCTGGTCCGCAATAGCGACATCGTCGCCGACGAGATCGAGGCCAGCGCAGCTGCAGACGCGGCAGCAGGCCTTGCCGACGACATGGACCTAGAGACACTGGTCGCGCACTTCACCGCCTCGACAGACGACGCAGCGAAGGACAACTTCGCCTACGGAGCCCACGCCCTCGAGGAGATCCGCAACGAGGCCGACAAGGAATGCCCACTATGCTTTGATGAGCCCATGAAGGACCAAACCGTCACCGGATGCTGGCACTCCGCGTGCAAGAAATGCCTCCTCGACTTCATGAAGCATCAGACCGACCGGGCCGTCGTACCGCGATGCTTCCACTGTCGCGAGACGCTCACCCAGCGAGACCTCTTTGAAGTGATCAAACACGACGACGACAACGACGACACCACACCATCCTCCTCCTTCAAAAAGGGCCCCCGGATCAGCCTCCAGCGCCTCGGCATCAACCACTCCTCCGCCAAAATCACTGCTCTCCTCTCCGAGATGCGCTCCCTCCGCAAAGAGCACCCCTGCATGAAATCCGTTGTCTTCTCCCAATTCACATCCTTCCTATCCCTCATCGAACCCGCCCTTAACCGCGTCAACATTCAACACCTCCGTCTCGATGGCGCCATGTCTCAAAAGGCCCGTGCTGCCGTGCTGGATAAATTCGCAGAATCAAATAAGTTTACCGTCCTGCTTATTAGTCTCCGCGCGGGAGGCGTGGGGCTTAACCTAACGAGTGCAGGACGTGTCTTCATGATGGACCCGTGGTGGAGTTTTGCGATTGAGGCGCAGGCGATTGATCGGGTGCATCGGCTGGGACAGGAGGAGGAGGTTGTAGTGAAGAGGTTCATTGTCAAGGATAGTGTGGAGGAAAGGATGTTGAGGATTCAAGATCGGAAGAAGTTCATGTGCGTATTCATGCCTTGTTTTGCCCTCTTCTCTCTTCTCCGCCTTTCTCATTTTCGTTTGTATTCCTGTTTGGTTTTCTCCTCCTATCCACCACCTCCTTTCCTTCCCCTTGTTCTCTGTCTGGTCACTTGACAATCGCATTTGCCTTTTTTTTTCTTTTTTTTTTTTTAG
>SRPQ01000257.1:0-28851 GCA_018360075.1 Claviceps cyperi
TTCGTCAATTCGATGTGAAAAGCGCATTTTTACATGCAGCACGCAGCCAAGACGCGGAACCGGTAATTTGCGAACTCCCCGATGGATTCAAGATACCAGGATGCGCAGTGCAATTACTCAAAGCGCTTTACGGGCTCCGAGATTCACCTCAACTGTGGTTTGAAGAACTGACCAAAGTACTGAAGGCCCTCAACCTTATCCAGAGCAACGAGGAGCCTTGTCTGTTCTATACCCCAGCCCGAGACGTGTTCATTATCTTTTTTGTCGACGACATTCTCGTCGCATGCCATCGTGACAAGAAACACTTAGCGGACAAAATCATCGCTGGATTGAATACAGCTTTTGAGCTTGACGATCGCGGTGAGGCTCGCTATTTTCTTGGGATTGAAATTATTCGTGACCGGCAGAACCGTACGATTTACCTGAGTCACGAGGCATATATCGACAAGATAGGAGAAAAGTTCAATCAAGTGGGGAAAGCTTCTTTCCCGGCTATTCCTATCCCAGTGGTAGAATATCGCAAGTGTGACGTCGTCACCGACAAGGCAACCGTCAAGGCTTACCAAGAACGCATTGGTTCGATCTTGTATACGGCGATTATGATAAGACCAGATGTGGCATTTGCAGCTTCGAAATTATCACAATTCCTAACAAATCCAAGCCCAGAACATATGAAAGCAGCAGACCAAGTCATACGATACCTTCTTTTGACAAAACACCTTGCTCTGCGCTTTGGGGGTTTGGGGGAAATGCGGGTAATACAAATTGCAAGTGACGCATCTTTCGCGGACGATTTAGAAACGCGGAAATCATCGCAGGGATACTTGATTACTCTGTTTGGCGGCCCAGTCATTTGGAAGGCGACACGACAACTGACCGTGACGACATCTACAACCGAAGCAGAGCTACTTGCGCTTCAACAAACAGCCAAGGAGACGATGTATCTGCAACGTTTGTTCAAAGATATTCAGTTCAGCGCCGGAGAGGACTGGTTGATACATTGCGACAATATGCAGACAATTCGTCTCGTTTTGAACGACTACGAGCGAATCAACACTCGTCTGCGCCACGTTGATATCCAAAATATGTGGTTGAAGCAGGAATTCAAGTGCGGAAGTTTCAAAATAGAATACTTGCCAACAGCTGACATGCCGGCTGATGGGTTCACCAAGGCCCTTAATCGCCCGCTATTTGAGAAGTTTAGGAGCATGCTCAGTCTGGTCGATACGGGCACGATAAGACGGAATTCTTCGATCACGGATAAGGGAAAAATGAAGATGATTCAATCGCCAGAGGGAGCGCAAAGCACGGCAACCATACACAAGATGCGCGCATGAGTAGAACGCTCGGAGGAATACTGTGAGGGTATCCCATGAAGGGAACCCTAGAATAACTTTCTTTTGTTCAAACATTTTCTTTTGTTGTTTCGTTTTGGAAAACACCACGCATATGGCTCACGGTTGGCAACTAGAGCTCTCAATGGCTTCATTTTCGGCTCCAATTGGGGTGTGTGTTGCAGTGAGCCTATAGGTGGAGGTACTTGGTACATAGCCCAAGTGTGGATCCCACTCGTGGAATCTCATGGAATCCGGCAGAATGTGCGTTCTGTGCACGATTCCTTGAAAAGAGTTTTCTACGCCCATTCTGTTAGCTAGATCTCTTGGAAAAGAAACAGAATCTAGATCGATCCTGCATTTTTGGTGCCAGATCATGCCTGTAATTTTTCAGCGATTACAGAACATGTCTGTTGCCGCTCTGCTGGAGTGCCGTGAGTGACCTTGATGATAGTTCGAAGCAGTTGTTATGTCCAGCCCTCGTCAAATACAGTTCCGAGCGTCATCGTTCATGCCTCGAAGTCTGACAGTTTCGTGGTGATAGTAGCGAGCCACGTTTACAGCGTTTCGCTTCTCCGCCCGCAACAGCATCTCGCCCTCCTCGTCTCGTTCCGGCGAACTGCCAAGAGTTTTTGATGACTAATGGCCCCTTCGGCTCCGGATGATCTTTGCTATACGCTCTCCAGCAGGTTGTTCCTCGACCTACTATACCACGGGACCGGAATATCAACTCCTTGATGATGATGCACTCCGATCTTCCATTCCATTCAATCTCTATGAAGTGTTGGCCATCGGGTCTTTTTATCGTGGAAGTTGAAATCGAAGCCGAGATCCTCTTCACTCATCCAGAGGAAGCTGAGAATAATTTATAATATCCAGATAGCCCAGCTCCTGCCTCAGATTGGCAACAACCTTGCGAAATTCCGACGATTCGGCCAAGTCGACTGTGTGGCGCGAGATGGGAGTGTAGATGGATTTTGAGAGACGGGGAAGCCAGGAGACTTGGGATTTGTGGCATTAAGGTTCCAGGCTTCATCCCATATAGCCTTGTCGCTTGACTTGAGTATGGCGGCTTTGAGGATAGGTCGGAGACAATTAACTACGATCGCACGCTGTGAAATGGCTATGCTGATGTGGGCCATATCAACAAAGAAGCTTCCATGGAAGCCCTGCTGTAGAGCTTTGGCTGCTGGTAGACCTGCAAGAAATTCAGAAGAATTGGAGCAAGGAACCGCAAGTCTGCGAACGAGTTCACATATGATCTGATCTGCTTGATCCATCATCATCCTACTCACCTTCTTCACTGAGTCGGTCAACCGCAGCGGTGTCGCAGACTCCCTCCCACTTGCAATAGAGCGAAAGCAATCGAGATGATCGCCGATAGGGTTATTGTCGATTGCCGATTGTCCAATTCCAGTGTTGTGGATCCATTGGCTCGGACGGGAGAGGGAACCGGATGACGAGTGACCCCTAGCACAGAGAGGCCGTATTCTGGACAGGAACACGTTGAGAGGAAAGAAGCCTTTCACTCAGTGCATGTCCGTGGCTGCCGGGTATGAGGGAAAATATCCGTAAATATTCGTCCGGCTGCACGAGATGCTGTGCTGTTAGTGGCATAACAGTTCCTGGAAGGGAAAAAATCGTGATGAAGGTGTTGGCGTGCGGGGGAAGTAGTTAGTCTATGTTGGTTGCGAGTTCAACTTCTGACCCGACTCCGGCTCATGAGTCGTGAGTCGTGACCCACCAATCTGCTGTGAACCTGCCGTACGTAGCCTGCCACTTTTTACACAGTGATGCATTTCACTGTATTTGTAGGTAGTTATCACGGGGTAAGACTCGTGCTGCGGCAGATACTGCTCGACATGTCTGTGGATGATTGCTATTGATACTGCACGGAACTCGACTTTCTTGCGGCCTTTGGCTGACAAAACGATTATGTAGGTAGGTACAGTACATCCATCAACATGCATTTACTATGTATGTAGTTACCATAAAAATGATCATGCAACACCGACCTGGCCTAAAGCAGGTCAGGGTCTCACATATTCAATGAGTCCCTCCCTGTTAGTACATCGCTTTTTGTTATCATCGGAAACATTCCTCCGTTGACATTATATCAGCCCGCCTTCTGCCGTATCTCGTCGGGACCTTACATTGTCTCGGGAACATTGTCATCGCTTTCGCTCAAGCTTTCGTCACCGCTCACCTCAGCGTTCTCACGTTCTCGCTTCTCCATCAAGGCCTGCAATTCGGCGTCATCGCTCTCCGTGACGGCCTTGGGCTCCATCTTGACGGTCAAATTACCGCCAGCGCCCTCAATGCTTTTTCTGATGCTCTCGATGGCTCCGTGCAAAAGTGTGACACCCTGGTTCTTGTCGAATGAAGTACAGGTGAGCACGTACAACGGTGGCGAGACCAGCTTCACCTTGACCTGAGTATCAGCGTTGGCGTCCTCGGCGTCGTTGCCAGCCTCGGCAGTTCTCAGCGCCGTCTTGACGGCGTCAATACCCTCGTATCCGAAGCACGTCACTTCGACATCAGCTCGGACCTTTGTACGCTGAGGAGTAAGTCTCTTGCTGATGTAAAGCTTCAGCTCATCCTCGACAGGCTTGCTAGGGAAGGTGACGTCATTCCAGACTTCCGTATTTCTAGATCTGAGCTTCAGTGCATGTCTCTTGACAACGGGGAGATAAAAATGATGCGCAGTTATAGGAAAGCATACGTGATGGATAGCTTAAAGGCGTCGATGGCATGCCCGTATTTCTTGTTCAGTGGCCATGCGATGGTCTCATACAGAGTCTCGATTGGAGTCTGCGTCTTCTCGGCCACGTGTCGCATAATCAAGTGCACTGTTTTGCTCTTGTTGTATCGTTCATCGCACTTGACCATATCCTCGGGAGATACACGTCGCTTGGACAAATCAATGTAGCCTAGCCACCTTTTGTCAGCGTATTGCTTTCCCTGTATTTCCCGTTCCGTCAAAGGAAGAGTATCGACTTCGTGATATGTGACGGGAATCTGGGCCTGCAGGTTATCTGACAGCAGAAGACTCGAGCTTACGCACCCTTTTGCTTATCCACACGAAGCACGACAACGACCTCGTTGCGACCGACTCTGATGAGTTTCTGAATACTTCGGATACGTCTTCGCGACAGTTCGGAAAGCAGAATCATGCCATCAATGTTGTCGTACTCGAGCAGCTTGACGTAAGCACCCATCTCGGCGATCTACACAGCACTCTGTCAGACCCGTTTATTCCACGCGTCGGAGTCAAAGCCCAGCCAGCGTCTTGACTGGCATTACCAACCTGCTTCACATTGACCATGACGAAGCTATCAATCTCCGGGTACTTCTCCTCGTAGAAGCGGCAGTTTGTTAACGACATCGTGGCGGTGTTGATCTGTCGTCAGAGTTGAGAGATAGTCGTTGGGAATTTCGGGATGGTGAGGGGAAGGCAGGGGAGCAGATGTCTTGAGGTGGACCGTTTCGAAAAATCGTTCTAACTTGGCGCGCCGAAAGTTTTGCGAGAATTCTTCGCTCGAGGGTGGTTTCGATTCTTCGAGGGTTTGCGGTGAGCAACTTTCGTAGCACCAAGAATATGTTGGTCAGTGGCCGGTGAAACAGTCGCGATTTCGTTCCTCACTGGTGGTTTGCGGAGTCATAATTTTGACATTTTGCAGTTGCCCTGCGAGGTGGATGGTGGGGTGTGGCGGAGTTTGACAGGGTGTGGCTGGTTTCACGGAAGCGGTATCACCGGGCAGAATAAGCTCCAATGCGCTTTTTTGAGCATACCGAGGTGATGACTAGGTATCACCACGTGACCACCAAAGTAAACAACCGTATCGTTGGTAGAACTAACGTCTCGTCGTCGAGCGTATGACTGGACAACTAACAGCACGGTATAAACCAGCGATGGCTCCAGGTAAGGTTTTCCTCCTCATTGGCAATAATATTTTTTCCTTCGTGCAGTCTATCCAGTCCTGCATACGAATAGTGCTAATTGCCCTTCTTCCCCGGTATTCTAGCAACACAATTCGAGCTCTTACCGCCTCCAGGCGATGCGGTGTCAGCCGTCGCGTTCGCGCCAAACGATTCTAACAAGGTCCTCGTTTCCTCATGGGATAATAGTGTGTACTGCTATCAAATTGCGGCCAGCGATGCACAGGGGACCCTCATAAAAACTATTGAGCACCGAGCGCCGGTTTTGGACGTTTGCTTTGGCGCCGACGACAATGAAGCTTTCACGGCGAGCATAGATTGGACCGTGAGCAGGTAAAGGAAACAACAAAAATAAACTGGCCCTCTAGCTTCTGCTTGCGACTAACGGTAAAATGAATCAGGTTGGACTTGCGATCGGGGAACAAGACAACTTTGAGCGAACATGCCGCGCCTGTTCGATGTGTCGTCTACAGCAAAGATCACAGTACGTTGCGACTTAGGCGCCAGGTCACTGAATCGGCACAGCTATTTGCTTTGTAACCAGAGAAAGTCAACTAACCAGAAGCTCTTTCTCCAGATATCCTTGTTTCCGCCTCATGGGATTCCACCATCAACCTGCATAATCTCTCCTCCCCTACCAGCACACCCATTTCTATCAACCTTCCGGCCAAGCCACACGCCGTCTCCGTCAGCCCCACCAAAGTCGTCGTCGCTATGACGGGCCGAATCATTTACATCTATGACCTCGACGCTATTGCACAGCTCTTCGCCTCGGGGGGCACGGATCTGAAACCGTGGCAGCAACGCGAATCTTCGCTGCGCTATCTCACTCGCGCGGTGGCCTGTATGCCAAATGACGCCGGTTATGCTACCTCCAGTATTGAAGGCCGCGTAGCAGTAGAATGGTTCGAAGACACGGCGGAGTCACAGGCACGCAAGTATGCATTTAAATGCCATCGTCAAGCGGCACCTGAGGGCGATGGCGACGTCGTTTACCCCGTAAATGCGCTCGCGTTTCATCCCGTCCATGGAACCTTTGCATCAGGGGGTGGTGATGGCACAGTAGCACTATGGGATGCTGAGGCCAAGAGACGGTTAAAGCAGTATCAAAAATTTCCCAACAGTGTGGCGGCGCTGGCATTCTCCAATGACGGTAAATATGTGGCTATTGGCATATGTCCTGGATTCGAGACTGGGCAAAAAGAATACTCTGGAGCGGGCGCGACTGCGATCCTCATTCGAGAGCTTGGCGAAAACGAAGCGAAGGGAAAGGGTGCCAAACATTGAAATGAGTTATGAAAATCTGTTTTCCAGACAAGACAAGAACACAAAACAGCAAAAGACGGTATCATGCACTCGTCATGTGTATAAGAGAGATGTGATATGAATTGGCCGGGGCTCTACGTCGGTCAGGCGAATGCATGGAAGCACTGGCCACTAGAATTGTCCAAGTAGTTGTTTTCCACTACATTCCCATCAGATCGTTAGCATTTGACTCTTGATCCGGTAGGTAGGTATGCAAGCCTCCCTTCAGACAGCGTTATTCACAATTGAGAAACCACTTAAAAGGAGGGATTCAACGGAAAGCAATTGTTATTAACTAGATAGACTCTATACTCGTCGCTGCTGTCTGAAGAAACATTAGATAGCAACGATCACATTAAGACCAGGGATACTTCATGTTCGGCATGCCTCGGTTGTAATTGTCTCGTGCATCTGTGCACGGCTTGTGAGGCCGCCAACGCCAGTGAGAGGTCCTGAATGAAGGATACTATTCTCCATTTGTTGTGGGTCTTATGGGCTAGTAGAGGATTCAAATTCAATCAGTTCTTTAACTCTGTGACCGGGATCGGTTCCACGTACCTTGACTTCTGCAACATGATCGAAGCTCCCTGCGGTTGATAGCAGCCAAGTGTCCTGGAGCGACTCCTTGGGTAACTGTTTCCCCCACAAAAAGTTGTGTGGAAATCCGAGATCGAAAGGCACGGCTGCTTCAATATCATGAACCTCCTGGTCTGAAAGCTCGATTGTCAATGCTTCCACGTTGGCTTTGAGGTGCTCAACCTTTCGCCCGCCCACAATTGGAAACACGTATGGTGTTTTTTGCATGACATAGGCCAGGGCGATACTAGTAATAGCAGTCTTTCTGCGATGCGCAATGGCTTCCAGTGCACGACTGATTTTGATGTCGGCAGCACTAGCCTCGGACTTGCGGCCTTCGTTCAAGCGCCGGGCATCTTCTGATTTGAAGTTGCCTCCCCCGAGTGCTCCCCAAGGAGTAATGCCCATACCTTCGGCTTTGCACATGGGTATAATGTCACGCTCAAAATCACGACAAGCAGCAGACCACCGTCCCTGGTACACGGAGAATTGGCGCAGCCCATGATTCCGAGCGTATTCATTGGCCCTGCTAAAAACGTCAAGTCAATAAGAAGTTTGCCACGTTTTGACAAAGAAAGTGTCTGTATCAAGGAAGCACCTACCTCACAATCCAAGCAGGAGCGTCACTGATGCCCAAATACAACACTTTGCCAGTCGTGACAAGTTGGTTCAGAGACTGCATGACCTCCGGAATTGAAGCACTGTAGTCCCACCAGTGAACATATAAGAGGTCAATGTAGTCGGTCTGCAGCTTCCGTAAGCTAGCATTTACAGATATCTGCAGGCTCTTTGTCCCATTGCCTATAAAGTTGGCCATAATGCGGGGTTGGTCGGGCCCAGCTTTGAAATTCGTTGTATATTTGGTAGCAATGACTTGATTCACAAGTTCAGCTGTGGCCATCAAGACTCAAAGACTTGTCAATTCATGCAAGCTGGAACGACCGCACTTACCCATTTGGTCGCGATTCCTACGTTTCTTCATCCACTCGCCAATCCATGTTTCTGACTGTTCACATTGATAGCTATTGGCCGTGTCGATGAAGTTCCCTACATCGGAGGCTTCATGTCAGCGAACCTTTGTTGAGACTATTGCCGAAGTCGCTGACCTCCCTGTCAAAGGCGCTTTAGCAGATTGATGTGCAATGATATATGACTCGTTTAGCTCTTGGTTGGTGAGGCATACTCTGCTGTTTGCGCCAACCATAGCATCAGGAGAACTGACCTGCTTGTAGAAAAAGTCAAGAATTCTTTCCGCATTATCTTGGTTGCATTCTCCCATCCAAGCTGCCCTGATTATACTGGCCTGTTAGTGGTGTATTTCAGCCTGTGTACTCGTAGACACCTCGCCATTTTACAATGCGACGGCTGAAATCGGGACCTGTCTCATACCAAGCATCGCCGAAATTCATGGACCCCAGGCAGAGCGGGCTCACTCGAACAGAAGCTGTGGGAGAAAGCAGTCGATAATGGGACAATGGAGAGGCGGGTGGCTCGACATGAGGTAGTACGACATTCATGGCCGCAAGAAGGCTGGAGGAGTGAAAATAGGAGCCGTCGGACTGGCTTGGCAGAGGAAACAGACGGTGCAGATAAGTGTTGAGGAGAAAGCAAGGGAATTTTAGGGGAAGTCAAGGGAAAATTGAGAGAAATGGAACCAGATAATCCTGGTAGAGTAGATGCAGCGGCCTGGTCCGTTTCGCAAAGAAGAATCGTGGCCTGACGATACGACAAGCTTAGGAGGCCCGGGAAGCGCCTGCCTATATAACGCTACATCATGTATTCGCATTGTGTCGAGCCACAATCGCCCGATCTGAGCCTCAATAATGCAGTAGCGACTCCAGCAAACAGTCGCTTTCGAGTTCTTTCCCGTAATGCCGTTGGTGACTTCGACTATCGTTGCCGACGACCAAGGCGGCGACGTTTTCGCTGCAGCTACGCCTGCTTTGGCTCTGCTCAGTGCTGTCACTCAATCCGCGACGAGGCAAATGAAGTTATGTTGCATGGTCTCAGATGCTTGTCATCCGAAGGGAACATCTCAAACCGGCAATTGCTGTCTTGTCGAGTCATGACGAGGTTGCGCGGCCTTTGTAACGCACCTACGTGCTCGTGAGACTCCTGAGTCATGATCAGTGATGACTCTGATGAGTGACAAATCACGAACTGTGGACCCATCCTGATTGTTCCTGGCCTGCGGACTCCGGAGGCTACCGAAGTGTATCCGCACCCTCCAGCTGGATTTTCGTCGTCGCCGTCCCTGGTCAATTATCAATCCCAACGACTTGGAGCACTCGCATGGCCAACAAGTGCCGACGACACGCGCGGAACACGCTCTTTATACAGCTGTTCTGTTTCATCCGCGCAGAATGGGTCCCTAAAATGGCCTCTCCCCCGCCCGTCGCCCCTTCCAGAGCTGCGCTCAATGCTCTTCGAGGCTTGCTTCTGACAACATCTTGTTCCCTGATTCTACTCTCAGAGGAGCGTCGACGCCGCATGCAAATCGCCCTAACTGCCATTGAGAATGCCAAGAAGCTACAGCTTGTCGCAAATTCGTTTCGAGAAAGTCGGCGTAAAATTGCTCGAACAAGAGGCTCTGCGAGCGGGAGCGAGGGCGATCTTTTCGCCGAAATCGACGACGATGCCATATCCAAGATGTCCATTCCGCGGGTCAAGCGCTCAAGTCGTCGTAGAGGCCGTACGCATATAAGAGGGGAAATTGATGAGGCGACAGATATTTGTGAATATAGCAGCCGGCTACTACAGCCCATCAGCCGAAGTAAAAATCACCACGAACCTATCCAACCTGCTGAAATTGCCGAACCTATTGGTCCAACAAGTCGCGTTATTCACTTCACCGGCAATCTGGACATCCTCAGTTTCAAGATGAAGTCAACATGGCTGAGATCTAACAGAACGCAATGCCCGGACTGGAAAGCTCTGCGAAGAGGCACTCGCTTCTATTCGACTCAAGCGGCACACTTGCCGCTTTCGGATACCAATATCGCAGAAGCCAGGGAGCGTTCCATACTAAACACGGACCATAGCAGCTTGGCCTCAAGACATCATTTTCGACAACTCACAGCAGATTTGGAGCGATTGCTGACGGATTTGGAAGCTCGTATTGCGGAAAACAAAGAACAAGTCTGCAACAAGGACTTGAGCTCTGCGAAAGATTTAGTTGAGGAGATAGCATCTTTTGGGCATTTCTCGGCGGCGGCTGTGGACCTCGTTCAATCCCAAGCCATTCGCCTCTTCAGGGTTGGCACTCACTCCTGCCCCGCAGATATCATAGCCGCGTTGTCGAGCTTGCTTCCATTAAAAGAAGATGCTATGGAAATTCTCGCACCATGCGCTCTAGCTCTGAAGAACAGTGCGCATCGTAAAAGTCTCCGCGAAGTCCTTATTTTTTTGTCCAACAATAATTCATTATGCCCGTGGGCGAGTGGGCGCCTGATACATCGCTTGCTATCTTGGCTTTCGGAAAGTCAATGCAAGTTTGTCTCAATCAAACAGCTATATCTGGGACTTCAGGAATGCGGGCTGTTTAGAGACATGGAAATACGGAAGGAGGTTGAAATCGAGATTCGCCAGTTGATGGTTGAATTGGCTTTGAAGGCTGACGAAACCGAATTTACGAACACCGAGTTGCGAATACTAGAGGAAGACTTAGGGGCCGTTGTGTCCGACGTCCGCCTTCTACGAGACCTCATTCCCTGGAAAGTCAATGGCGGAAAATGGGATGAAGTTTGGTCGCACATTCAAGTGCTGCGACAGAGCATCGAGCATCCAGAGGAGGCTCAAAGCGTCGAAAACAAGTCTTTATATCAGAAGATTCTCAGAGACGCTACGGACAACTTTGTGGCTCAATGCAGAGATCATGACGAAGTCGAGGCATTCCTCCGCAAGGCCGTCACAGTCTTCAGTCTTGAAAAAATCAGACCGCAATGGTTTTTCGCCGTGTTGGACGGTCATGCGCGTCGTCGTGGAGCGGATTCTGCAGGCTCCTGGCTTCACTTCTGCTGCGACCACAAACTTTTGATGGACGCCTGGTTCACTCGACTTTTTTTTGCCAGATGTCGCAAGAGTTTGTGGTTTTGTGATCGATCTATTCGCCGTCTTTATGATCGCCTCCTCGCTAAGAGATCGCGCAGGGCTCAAGTTCTGGCGATGACGCAGCCCGCCGAACCCGATCACCTTGAAACACCACCCGCGGTCATGTTGAGAAATACTGTATCAGAACGATTTGAGGGTGAAAACGTGGATACGGAGCGCGCGAGGCGTTTGATCAGCTCAGCATATAGGAAGGGGAGTGATGTAAGCAGGGCACTCACGCCCTTGCTCATAGCTCTTTTCAAGCAAGGCGGAGACCCAAGCACATGGATCAACACTTGTCTTGAATCAGGCATCCGTCTTCAAGATAGCACATATAACGCGGCGGCTCAGGCACTGTCAGCTAGAGGCAAGCACTGGGCGGCGATCAAGGTGTGCGAAATTGCGGCCCGAGAAAACGGCAACGGTCAACTTTTGTACAACGAGTACAACTTTGCAAATCTGGTGTTTGCCTATACGGGTTTTGTGCGATACAAAGAGTTGCAGTCACTGCTCTCCGAATTCACGTCAGAGATGATTTGGTGGCACGGTAGCAAAATCTGCAAGGAGACTATCAAATTGGCCATGAAGAAGGCTGCCTCAAGAATTCTAACGCGACCAGAACAAAGCGAAATCCACCGACAGGCTTTTGAGCAGCTACAAGTTGCTCTTGAGCATGTGAAACAATGTCGTCCTTCGTCGCGTCAACGGGTGGCTATATCGAAAACGTTGATAACTATTCTCAAGCTGAACCGGCCGAAGACCACAGACAGCAAGCGAGAGAAAGAGAATGAATAGGTCTGTGTCAAAATAGATCCTGCTCCTTTTCTCCGTCAAACGACACACGGAAGGGCAACATCTCTGCAAAATTGCCTCCAATGGGGCCATTCTCTACGGCCATCTCCTAGAGTGATGCACGACATTGCGAGTTGACTTCTCTGCACTAGCGACCGCCCGCCGACTATGTCGTCCTGCCGGCTCATAAGGTTGTGTCATAGCGGACATGACTTGCCGGAAAGACCTAGCTTACGAGAAAGAATTGGCTTGCCTCATGGGAAACAAGTTCTCCGTATGGACCACGAATGACCTAACACCATCACAGCGCCATCGTCAAAGGCTTTGTCAGGTCTTTCGCCATGTCACAACAAATTGTGGGTGGCGCACGAGGAATCATGCTGTTCCATAACAAATGGCTTCATTCCGTTAGGGCGCCACCACAAGCACGTCCTCGACCGCTTGGAGAACAACATGGCAGCGTTGTGTGGGATATGCGTGCACCAGATGCTGCGCCAAACGCAGTCGAAGATATTGAGCTCGCTGCAGGCACTCGGCCGAGCTTGAGCACTCTCAATACACCTGTACACGTATTTGTATATTTTGTTTATAGCTAGCTGTATATTCATCATCCAGACGCAGAGACGAACAGATACCAGGGTTAGTTTTAGGTCTCGGGCAAGGTGCTTCTTACGCCCACTAACATGGCCTCACAAATGAGGCGCGTGAGTGACTTACGAAATGGCCGTTGCGCAAGCTCTTTCGAATGTGCGGGTTTCACGAACTGCTCAGTACTGGACCCGAAATCACATGGCCCATAATCATCGGGTGTCTACGGAATGGAGAGATCAGGATGGGGTAACTAGACCGTAGAGCTGGGAATCCGAAGGATTGAAGGCCGGCCAGTTGTTGTCGGTCAATGCAGGTGATATGTACATCTGGGCTGTATTACGTCACCCTACAAGTACCTGCGAGGCTGCGACACAAGAGAAGCCTAGTTTTGTCTCGCACGCCTGTGTGTACTCCGCATGTACTCTGGTAAAGCCAATGAAGTGGTATGTACATACATATGTAACCAGAAATGACAGTCCACTCATGAAATCTGTACGACTCTGTATGCGGTGGTTGTCATTTGTAAGTTGTGGCTGCATTTGCATGGTCAACGGTCCAGTGTCAACTCTAGACATGTCAGGGTCACAATTTAAAAAGGGGCCATTCACCACTGTGTGCCCTCTTCCGATGCTCGTTTTAGCGTCCAACAAGGAGGATGAACAGACGCACGAAAAATGAGGCAAAGTTGTCAAGGCTGGCATTCATCGTCATTCACGTGCTCGTGGAGGTCTGCAGGAACGGCGTCGAATGTTGCCACGGACTAGTCTAAACCGTTCGGGTGGTTCGATTTTCGGGCGTCGCGCCATCATCTATGGCATCTGGAAGCCTCTTATTGGTGGATGGCTAGACATACATGAGTCAAAAACCACACCTTCAAGGCGAGCTGGGTTTAGGCCGTCGTGAGCCCTGTGGACGGAAAGTGGCACCAGCTAATCCGCCAACCAGTCACAGAGATGGAAGGCCCTAAGTGGCACTGAGCGCATGGGACGTGGAGCCAACCCCCATCAAATTGCGGATTTTCGAATTTCGATTGAAGTTCCCAACCCAAGCACGTGAAGATTGACCGTTGACTCAAAACACAAGAGTCAAACGCCCTACAGATTTGCCTGTCCTATGCCATTCCCCTTGACGCCGACGATTGCTCCAGTGGCGTGGCTTCATACCAACTCGAACAACTGGATAAACCTATATATCTGGCGTACCTGGCGTGCACGAACTGGCTGCGCTTTTGTCAACTCAACCCAATTGCAAGAAAAGTCGGCACTTGGGGCCATTTGCCGCCAGAGACTGCCCGATCGCCAACCCCCTGTCCAGCGCTTGAGATCCGATCCTCTGGTGCCTCACGTCCTCTTCCTTCCCATTACCCGCCCCTGATCGCCGCACCGACCTTGAAAGACAGACTGGCTTGTCCTTCTTTTTCCGGCAACAACGTCTTGTTGACCGACCGAACACCGCTTACCGACGATCTCCTTTTCAGCGCGCGTGGAAAAGAAGAAAAGAACAGAAGAGAGTATCAAGCACAAGAGCTTCAATGACGTCAAAATTTATCCCTGCGTCGCCCGACGCCCGCAGACGGCGCGAAGAGCACCACGAAGCCGATGTTGTCGTCGTCGGCGCGGGTATTTTCGGATGCGCCATGGCCTTTGCCCTTGCCAACCAGGGCCGTTCCGTTATTTTACTCGAGCGTTGGATGAAAGAACCGGATCGTATTGTTGGCGAACTGCTGCAGCCCGGCGGCATTGCTGCTTTGAAGCGGCTAGGCCTCGGACACTGCGTCGAAGGCATCGATGCCATTCCCTGCAAAGGCTACAATGTCATCTACAACTCATCACCGACCCTGATTCCGTATCCGACAATCGACGAGAACGGCGAGGTGATATATGCTTGGAAGGGGACAAATCAAGAGGGCAAGCGACCCGAGGGCAGATCCTTTCATCATGGCAAATTCATCGGGCAGCTGCGAAGGTCATGTCTTGCACACGAGAATATCACTGTCGTGGAGACTGAGGTGGTCAAGACCGTACAGGGCGAGTACACAGACCAGACTCTCGGTGTGGAAACGCGAACGACGAACAAGGAGACTGGCGAGAAGAAGGCGGATTACTTCTTTGGTCACTTGACCATCATAGCGGACGGATACAGCTCCAAGTTCCGGGAGCAAGTCATCAACAACCCTAAGCCGACGGTCAAGAGCAAATTTTATGCCCTCGAACTCATCGACACGGAGCTACCGCAGGAACACTTTGGCCATGTCATCATCGGAAGTAAGAGCTATCCCACCTTGCTCTACCAGATTGGCACCCACGAGACGCGCGCCCTGTTCGACGTGCCAATAGGCGTCCCGGAGGCAGCACCCGCGGCCGGTGGTGTGCGTGGCTATATCAAGAACGTGGCCATTCCAGCACTGCCCGCCTCGGTCAGGCCAGCCGCACTCAAGGCCATGGAGGACGGGAAAATACCGAGAAGCATGCCCAATAGCTGGCTGCCCCCCAGCAAGCAAAATTCAAAGGGCCTCGTCCTGCTGGGTGACGCTTTCAATATGAGACATCCTCTCACAGGCGGTGGCATGACCGTCGCATTCAACGATGCTCTGATGCTCTCACAACTAATCGACCCGTCCCACGTACCCAGTCTCGAAGACTCCAAGGCCATCAACGACGCCCTTGGTGTATTCTACTGGCGTCGCAAGAATCTGAGTTCCATCATCAACGTGCTCGCACAGGCGCTCTACACCCTTTTCGCTGCCAACGACCGCCAGCTACGAGCTCTCCAGTCCGGATGCTTTGAGTACTTCCAGAGAGGCATGACGGACGGGCCCTGCGGATTGCTGGGCGGCATCATCCGACAACCTTCCGTACTGGCGTACCACTTCTTCTCTGTGGCGTTTCTAGCGCTCTGGATGAATGCACTTGCGGTGATGGGATCTGGGCCGCTGGGATTCCTCAAGGCGCCTCTAGCATTCGTTGATGCTGTGCTCATCCTGTGGAAGGCTAGTTGTGTGTTTCTTCCGCTGGTGTGGCGGGAGGGGTTTCAGTAGACTGAGGGAGCGCAGGTCGACCGGAGTCGACACGAGGCAGTGGAAATAACATGGGCATGGATACGAGCGTGCAAAATATGAATGGGAAGGCGTTGTTGTCTTATTATTAATACTGTGGTTGAGGTTGTTCATGTGGTTAGCGACGGGAGCGGCTTTGAGACGCGTGTACACATTCACATACATACATGCATTCATACTTACTTATGCACATACATATACATAAATCTAATGAATCGAAATTTCAGAGGTACGAGTCTATAAAGAAGTGGTTGGACTGGGTATGAATCCCGGGACAAGCATCAATCAGTGAGCCTTGGGTGTCGTGCTGCAGGCAATTATACCTACCATGCCCCACAGAGTAACTCTGTATATATGTACCTATGTACCGTACCTACTTTGGGCTTCTAAAACCATCCTCTTCTTTCGGATATACCTACATACTGTACCTCACTTCTCTTCCCCTTTTGTCTATCCTGACCTCTTCAGCCTTAAACCCCCCACCGAAATTTTAAAACACCAGACGATTCCCAACAAAACCCATCTCGCATACCTACACCCCCCTCTGCGTACGCCAAATGGGGTACATGTATAGATCATGACGCTTCAGAACCCCCCCCTACTGCAGCAACATGCTGAGTCGGAGTCTACACTGAAACACGCAGCTTTTGCGGCCCAATTGATCTACACCGCGGAAAATGATGCTATTCTTGTACATGTGCCTAGGCTAGGCATGTTGGTCAAACACATTCATGTACGTTTACAACAGCCCGGTTGGAGAATGTAGGAACAGGATGTGGGGATGTCTTTGACCCCTTGCCGGACTCGGGCCGTGCACAGGTGAAGAAAGCGGTGTTGTGTCTGGGAAAGGTGCATTAGGTGGTGTACCTACATACGGAGATTATTATGGCCCATGGGAGGTTTGATGCAATCATGCAATGGGGAGGGGGGTGCTTGATATATACGGGTCGATGGGCTTGTTTTGGGTACCGAGAGGAACGCTGTATATGATGGGTTGGGTAGTTACACAGTATCGGCAGAAAGCCCAAGGGGGATCATAGGCAGATGCTCTTTCAAGAGAGTGTTACATAGGTGCATAGCAGGTAGGGTAGGAATCATGCTGTTCTAGAACCTACGGTAGCTGCTTGGAAGAGGGATGCCAACAAACGAATTGTATATGTACCTACGTAGGATTAATGTTCCTCCAAGTTCACACCAGCTTCTTAGTACCTACAGGGACGTTCTATAAAAAGATGAGGATATAACTACTTCTTTGAAACCGCATTAGCTACTTTGAGAAAAGAAAAAAAAAAAGAACAAGAAAGGGGCGTCTACCGCTTTTTCAAACGACATGAGCTGTTAAGCCTTAGGCGAAATCGTTTACAGAGATGCGTTGCGTTGGCGATCAATCGAGAGAGCGTGAAGATGCGGCACAGTTAGTGGTGCTTGTAATGTGAACGCACATAGAGTAATGGCCACGAGGATGCGTCGTTTATCAAGAGCCCAGTGCCCACATCTCATGGCAAGCCTTGGACAATCTTCGCCAGCTAAACGGCCTACTGCCACGATGGCCATCAATTTGAACGTCTACGTGAGCTGCTTAGAAAGAAAGTACGCACAAGATAGGTGAGAAAAGATGGCTCTTTGATCCATTAGAAGAGAGACTGAGCAGTTCATCCTTACTTATCTCGCAGACGAACTACGCTCCATCACGTCTTCGAGGTACACAGTCGCACCGCACAGCACCATTCACCGAGCCATGTGCCAAGCCACCCGACTATTCATGCAATCAACAACCGTCTTCGCTACCTCAAACGTACATACGTCAAACGTACATCCACCCATCTACATTGCCAAGACTCCCCTCCCCCCCGTTCGCTCACGTCAACCGCCGCCGATACACCCCCATCATCCAACTCGCCCTCAGGACCGCCAGCCCCAGCGCCATCTTGATACTATCCTGGATAACATTCAGCTTACTCCCCCCAACCTCGTGCCACTCGATCGGCACCTCGGCAACCTTGATCCCGGGACTGGTGCCAATAACACTGCCATCACTGCCGAGCACAGGGGTTGCCGGCGCCGACTCCGCCAGCATCAGCATCTCAATGTCGAAGATCCAGCCCTCGGTGTGCATGTAGGGTACAATGTGGGGGAGTGCTTCGCGCGTGAATAACTTGAAGCCGCATTGGGTGTCGCGGATGCGGGATGTAGCTGGTGGGGTGAGGATGGTGAGGACAAGGTGGAATGAGCGCATGAGAAAATTGCGCAGAGCAGAGCGCTGCAGACAACATGTTAGCATTTTCCTGGGGTCTTCATCTTTTCAATCGTCTTCTTCTCTTTTGGGGTAGGGTGGCGCTTTCGTTGTACAGAGGAAGGGCTTTTGGGGGTTTCCCTTGCTTGATCGTTTCTCCGACGCAGATATTGACTTGCCTTGACTACTGCTTCGCTGCCAACTAAATGCGCTCTGCTTCCTATCGCGACCCCACGAAGAGACCCATCCACGACCTCTTCACAGCCCTCTATCAGCTTCCCCACGTCGCTAAATCTCGATGCCCCGTCCGCATCCGCAAACAGGACATATTCACCCCGGACGTGCCGCAGACCATGCGTCACACTGCCGCCTTTTCCCCTATTCTTGACCAGGCTCACCACTTTCAAGATGTCGTGAAGACCACGCTTTCTGGCAAAATCTAGCGCCACTTCTACAGTCTTGTCGCAGCTGCCGTCATTGACAATCAAAATCTCATACCCGCTCGTCTGGCGGCTCGGCGTTGAGTCGGATGAAGAACTGACGCGGTGGTGCCGTCTACCGCCGTGAGGGAGAGTAGACGCCTTGGCATCAGTGTGCCTACCGACATGCTCGTCCAGATAATCCACAGCCTCTTCCAGTGTGGGTATGATGCGCTTCTCTTCATTGTATGCCGGAAACACCACGCTCAGGCGCACTTCCGCTGGCTCGATACTACCTGCGTCAGGCGAAAGATGGCCTTCATGCGGGCAGTCCTGTGTTTGTTTCTGGAGCCGTCGCTCAGCCAGCCAGCGGTCATACCAGCAGGGCAGTTGCCGAGGCGTAGTAGGCTCTCCAGACGGGCTGGATGTGACGTAGGTCTTCTCTGACGGAGTTGATGGTCTTGGTTTGGGAGCAACGAGGTGAAGAAGGGCAAAGAGCTAGGTAAAGTTCCCAGGGGATGTTAGCTGAGTGCATACACGCAAGTATGAAGCTAACGAGGGCGCAATGGCGCTTGCAACGCAGCTCTCGCTTGGACAAGAGGTATAGCTACCGAAAAAAGGCCAAGCAGGCACAACAAGACGAGGCAGACCACCAGACGATGAGTGGGCGTTGTCTCGACGCGCACCCACGTGGACCTCACACAGCTCGTCACAAGCTCCAACACGCCCATGGTCTCGCCAATTCACCAACGCTGGTACGAGGGAGGGAAAGAACGCGAGAGAGGGCAAGCAAGAGAACTGATACCTAGGTATCCTTCCGGAAATGCCGCAGTGGAGACAAAAGGCACGGCAAGGCAAGCTCGAGAAGCGTTCGCGTGCGAGGTATTCGTGCGCAACTTCAGCGATGCGTCCTCATCGGATGCAGCGGTAATGGGAGAAACAAGAGTCGCATGAAGTCTAAGACGGAAAAGAATGTAAAAACGAGATCAACAGCCCACGATTCACCCGGGTTGAGCAGGCAGGGCGGGCGGCTGTCAACAGCTGCCAGCGCGATTGCATGAAGCAAATGGAATTCGTTTCGTGGATACTGACGTCGCACAAGCTTGCGGCTCGCCACTTGCGACAGAACGTGGGAACGTGTCAAGATCCCCTTTTTTTTTTTTGGCTGAGGCGGGCCGCATACCGACCAGGGTAGATCCTTAGGTACCTATACTCTGTAGGTTGCCTACCTCTTATTACCCCGTAGGTATGTATGTAGGTACTGGGCGGGAGAATGTACACACCGACGTGAGGGGCTTGGTCGCGAAGTGGATACAGCTAGGTAGGTAGACACACACACCATGTACTATTTCTGGACTGGACCGATACTGTTTAGCCAATGGGATTCGACATGTTTGACGAAAAGGACAATTACCTAAAGTGCCACCTTGTGGCGCGGGCCCGTTGAACAAACAGCCCTTTGATTCCTCTTCGCCTTTCATCATGAGCTCATTCTGTTCTGTGTCTCCTCCTGTGTCTCCTCCTCTGTGTCTCCTCTCTCTGTGTCTCCCCATAACACATGGTTGGCGGCACAAAACATGCTATGAGAATCAAACAAGTGCATGGATGATTACTTTATTTGTGCAGTATACATTTATGCGTCCTGCTTCATGCTTGATGCTGCTTCACCTCCCATTCCCCAGGTATCATGCCGAAAGAGTCTGAGCGCCGCTGCTTGAGACGGCATTGTGTTGCGAGACTTTCAGTTTCCGACATGCGCAGTCGTTTACTTGCAGCAAGCACTGAGACAGTGGGCAATGAAGGCCATCCAATGGAGATGTGTATATTCGATAGAGCTCTTCGCCGATGCAATCCATTGCATCGGCCCAGACTACCCATGTATCTCCTCTTCGTCCTCATGCCTTGACGACGTCCTCGTTTCAGAACCGTAAAAGCGAGATTACTCCATCTATGCGCGCTAACTCTAAGAACACCCATACCGCAAATATACTCAGGATGTCATGCCATACCATCCCCTTGACATGAATGGAGCCAAGAGTTCGTTCCACCAACACAAGAGAGTTGGACAAAAGTGCCCCGTTTTTTTTCCACCGGTCAAGAAAGTCAATATACCCAACACCAGCCGATTGCTATGCATATGATCGTGAATTCGTAATACATCGCAGGTCAAGCCAGCGTAAACGCAGTTCGAAAAGTAAAATGATGGGACCAATGGAAATACGTATGCGACAAAAAGAAGTAGGAAGCTTCCAGAAAAGACAGCAGGTCGAGCGAGAACTGCCCTGGAGCACTTCATTGCCCCGTTCGTCCGGGTACGGGTTAGGCCAGTAGTGCAGGCACCTTGGAAGTCGACCATCGATTCTTCCTGAGAAAATTTCCTGCGCCGACCTTTGACAGCCTTCTTTGTTTTCCCGGCTTTTCTTGCGTCTCCGGTATAGCCATTTCGGGAAATACATTGGCCAATTGATCTGCACGAGCCAAAGATATGGGGCGTCTTCGATCCACGTGTTGCTGGAGACTAGCAGTCTGTGATTCCATGTTGTTTGGCCGGCGATCTAGCTGTTGTGGTCGGCGGATCTTAGTATTAGGCGTTACGCTTTTTGTCGGCTGGGGGACCCAAGCAGGAGCCGTGGCTTCTGTATGCGCATGAGACGGTGCCGGAGCGGTTCCGATGGAGGGAGCGCGGACGTCCATATCAGGCTCAGGCAATGAGACCCAATGTATCGAATGCTCTTTCTTTTCTACCGTCGGCGTATGAGCAGTAGCCTGAGTCGAAGCTGGCTGCTTCGCAGTTCCGTTCGAGAGGCCTGATAGCGATGTTGCTGAGCTCCGTCGTGTTGACGGCAGGAGAGTGTCGGACCACGATGACTTGATGGAGCTGGCTCGACCGCTATTCCCGTGAGGGGGTAGATGAGTAGAGCTACCCCCAAAGTTGGTTGATTGAATTGCGGCAACGGCTGGTATTGAGGCAAATCCTCTCATTGATGGGGGAGGGCGAGAGTCTCGATGGGTACTCGAGTGTGGATGTTTGGACGTGCTCGATGATGGGTATTGATGGACAGAAGCGTCAGACTTCCTCCGAGCATGGCTTGGATGCACACGACGAGTCGCAATGACGTCGGCAGATCGCGTTTCTGGCTTGGAGAGTTTGATCTCCAGATCATCATGAGAACTCGTAGATCCGTCGGAGCTATCCAATTGGGAGGGTGTACCTGTGATCCCAAACGTTAGTCTGCGAAAGAAAAACTCAAAATGCACGCAACCGTCACAAGAAAGACGAACTTTTGCTTGAGGTTGGACTAAGTCGTTGTGTGTCATACACCCGAGGAACCTCCTTGCCCTTGCGTGAGACGTGCGTATAAGTCATATCTTGAGGAGCTGGATACATCATCTCCCGGCTCTCACGAGCACTTGCCGCGTGAGAAGAGATACCTGTGTAGCTGTAAGCCCTCGGTAGGCGACTGGCAGGCGTCATATCCTCGCCGGGGTACGAGACTCGAGACAGACTGCTGCCAACGCGAGGTACACCAGGCATATTCATATGATGGCCGTTCGCCGCCATGGCACTTCGTCTGCGGTTCTGCTCGACGATCTGGGCCCGATCAGCCTCTCTCCAGCTTGGCGGCGCACTAGCGAAGGCGTCCGCGGCGGCGTGGGTCGGGACATGCCTATACGGAATCTGTGCCTGCTCCTTGTCTTTCTCCTCAGCCAGCTTTGCGTTGTGCTCCTTGGCCCGTTGGCGGCTTTTCCGGAGCGACGAAAAAATAGACATGATGGAGGAAGACTCCGGAACTGAGAGTTATGGATGAAGCCGCGGGGAGTCCGTTCGGGTCCGGTTGTCTGTTGCGCGAAGGAGAGGAGTCAAAGAGTCGGGGATAGAAAGTAGCCCGTAGGCAGTTTGATTGGCGCAGCAAGGTTGCTGCAAGTCTGTGGACGCCTATATAATCGTTTTTGGGGGGGGATATAGAACACAGAAGGAGTGGCACCAGTTAACCGGCCGAGACGGCGCAGGATTAATATAGGGAACACGGGTCGGCCCTGACAGGACTACCACCCCTACCCCTGGCTTGCTTTCAAGAAATGATTTGCGTATTCACGTCGCACGGATTTGCTAGCCGGCAAAACAGTGCAGCGTGAGCAGTCAGTCATGAAAGGGGAGGCAGGTGGGAAGAGTCCAGGTGAAGGCGTCTTTGGGTCGCGAAGGCGGTATCAGGGAGGAGTCAGCGCCGAAAAGAGCACCGAGGCCGCCCGTTCTTTTAATACTTTCATGCCTCCTTCGTGCACATAGGGCAGTGACACAATTATTGTGATTCGGATCCCATGGTTGGCAGCACGCGTTCCTGGGCTGTCTTAGAAACGGGGCGATGGAGGCCAGGTGTCTAGGTACGAGTTGGGTCAATAAGTCGCTGCATGTGGTCGGTCGCGAGGAGGCGAGGAGTGGAAGTCGGACGAGGCGACGAAAGTGACGAGGGGAACGAGGGTAGAACGAGACGGGCCCACCCCAGCCGACGGCGGCTGCGGGGTGTGTTGCTGGCAGCTGTACCGCTGGTATGTACGTACAGTGTACATAACCTGTGAATCGGAGTGACGCGAGAAGGGTGGCTCTGGCAGCTGCGCTAGACAGCTTAGACAGCTGCACCGGACGAGAAGGGGTTGACGGACCGGATGATGTTTGCTCAGCTTTGGGCTCACGACACGCATCGTATCTTCTTTGCGCGTCCTGCAGACGTCAGTCCCCCCTTCAGCCGCAACCCTGAGTCCCGTGTTGATTCGGTCTTGTATGGGCTGCACAACGAATTCTGCCCAGTACCGGCCGGTAGTCCGAGATGGAGAATTCTATCGCCACTGGCTGGCCAGGTCCGAGAAGCAGTGTTTCAGCCCTGAGTTCTGGACGTCTTTGAACCTCTTTGAACCACCGAGAGGCCACATTACGAAGTCAATCTACGCTTCTCCATCATCACGGCAGTGTCGGAAAGCGATATCTGCACGTACATCGACATCGAAGCCGACACCTGATTGGGCGCAGCTGCGTATGTCGTGTCGTAGTTGATACCCATGTTGTACATACCAGGACTACGGATGGGCCATCCATGTGATGGTTGCGCTCGGCATTCTAGAATGGCCCGCATTACTGTATGCTGTACGAACCCGCAAGGTAAAAATTTCCTCTGCAATGACCTGCTCGGTGCGAACCGGCCCTTGCCGGCTGACGCAGATATCAGCCCGATTCCAAAGTTCCATCACTTTTCTGACTCAACCTGCAAAAGACAAAGTGTTGCCATTGCTCAAATATGAGCAGGGGTTTCTTAAGGACCAGTTGTTATCTGTTGCCAAAGATGAGGTAGACGACGTGGCACTGGCACACAGTACGGATCCGTCGTAAAACCTCAATGTCATCGACGACTACAAATTCTATATGCGCATGCCACATACGTGACAACTCCAAGGCCGCGGTATGAGCACGCAACTTCATCTTCCATACAAATCGGATCTCTTTCGCAACACGGACTTCTCGCCTTACATGCACGACACAATGCACAGAGCCCCTTGTGAAGAAAGGTCTATTGATCATCCATTGATCATGGCTTGAAAGTTGAGAGGTGGTTGATGGCAGTCGTCAGTATGATGTGGCACCCTTCATGAAGGCTGACTCGGGAAGAAAATGTCTACGTACCGCCATCCTTCTTCGCACCGCGAAGAAACTGGATTTGTTCTTTTGAAGCCACGAAAAGAAGAAAGAGTGGAGAATTCTTATCGTGCGTCGGATTCCGCCTTGCCGCAGCTTTTTCATTTGCCCATGCGTACGCCTCGTCGCATAATGTAGGTGTGTATCTCCCCTCGACACCTTTTCGCTTACAAGTTACCGCACCTAGTGTCCGAACATCGTGGCTGGCTAAGGCCCTGTGGCAGAGCATTCAATGTCCAATGTTGGGCTCGCTCCGGGACGCAAGATCGGGGGTCGATAAGCCATCCATCCACGTGCGGCCTTGTTGGAGAGAACCGACAACAACGCTACATACCACGCACCGACTGACGTATCGGAGACATATGTAGCGAGGTCCAGCTCAAACGTGCGCCACAGCTGGAGCTTGACATCATCTGGTAGGATATCCTCTGACTGTCGCCAAGAGGTTCGCCAAGCCCGTCGCCAAGCCCGTCTACACGTCGCGGTGCTCTCGCATCGCCTAGCCCTTGGTGGAGCCGGAGGCAGCACGCGACGGCAATGGACTGGATGCTGCTCGATGCAACAGCCACCAATGCTACCGAACTCTTCGGAGTCACATAATTGCATTCATTCTGGTATTTTTCCTGGCGTACATTCGGTCGGGTGGCGTGAGAGTGTCAGCCTTGCTCTATTCTCTAAATCTTATATCACCAGATCGCTCCCGACGGGCAAGTGCCGTGACAGCAGCATGAAGACTACCACTGTCTTTGACGATCTTCCCGCACGTTCCCGCCATCTATTGTGCAGGAGGAGGCGTCCGGCTTGCTACTCAGCAATGACTCCATGTATAGCATGCAACGTCGAACTCCGGTCGAGCTGGCCTTGTCTACATGTCTTCCAGTCAGGGCGGCATTCTTGACACCGTAGGTAGCTGCTAGGTTTGCGCCATCCATGAGTTCGTCAAGGACACCAGGTGACTCGTAATTTCGTAACCCAAATCCAGTCTGGCGTGCTCGTCTGGCCCTCGTGGCCCCCTTGTCTGGCGCATGGCGCCGGATGGGTTGCCGTTACAGCAGCATCGGCCAAGGAGATAAGAAGCATCTAGCTATAGTGGGATGGCAGACGTTCTCGCCGCGTGTACGACAATATTCCCGTCATCGTCCGCATCACCCTATCATCTGATAATCATCATGTTGTCTAGTGGTTCACCTTACATACTTGATTCTTGCGACAGCCACGCCGTTGGCCGAACTCGCTTTGGGTCTTATAATCGACGGGCTTATTGTGTAGAACCCGAACGACAACGGTACAACGGTTCGGAATAGCCTCATTATCGGGAAGGTGCTGGCTTGCCGCCGATCTGCCCTCTGGCTGTTCAGCCCCGAAGTACGTCTTTGGGCACAATCGCGTGTCATTCATGAGAACGTGCACGAGATTGCTCTCGTTTGCATTTAACGTCGCAGCTCACTAGATCTCGTCACGCCCCAAGGTAGTGTGTTACTGAATTTCTATGGCGGCGATCACCGTACGCCAAACGATTTCGCACGTCATAGCTATTTGTACTAATCACTGCCATCGAGTACTAGCCAGGATCCGCTTCTTACCCGCTCCGTCCGTCCACGCCAAAATGTGACATCTCGGGGGTGCAGCACTCACTCTAAAGATGCAGAAGCCGGACCGAAACCAAAATAAAAATACGGAGCTCAAACTCTACCAGGCGGCCGACTAGTGCGTTTCAATAAGGCTGGGAGGCTATTCAATTGGTGGCTTCCGACAACACCTCCTTCGCCACGTTCACCAAACTACGTATACTGACTCAAGCACAATTTGGTCTATTTATAATGTACGACTCCATGAGTATCTCGATCTGGGACTAACTTACGGCCCTGAACACTGGGGACGAGTTGGTTTGTCTTTGCTATCTTCCAAATTCTAACAATGACGCACTCATGATGCTCCATCGTGGCGGCAAACCTCTTCTGCGCCTTTCATATTAGCCATGTTCCATATCACCGCTTTCCGTTTGTGCCGACTTATAATGGCCGAAGTCGTAGAAGTCCGATTGTGGAGCAAGAACACCGACTACAGTTGATCTCATATCTACTAACAAATGCTCCACTCAACCAACGTGTGTGCTTCGCTCAATTCACAGGCAGCAATCAATATTTTTCAGAATCGTATCAACCAAGAGATCCGGTATACCCGATTATGCCGTCGCGGAATAGCACATTGGCTGCCTACCGCCTCAATCTAGCAGCTTCATATTTGAGCATATAAACACAGGCCACAAGGGTATCGAGCTCCAGCTTAAAGCCTTAAACACCACCAATTCCAGAGATGGCAGTGTAGATGTTCGACTTGACGACTCAATCTTTCCCTCCAGTCGGGTAAAGGATGTACGATGAATCGCGAACGTACTTCCACGGCCTTGCCCCGACTTACGGCGAAACGTGTGTATATCGCTGAGTTGAACAGGGCCAGTGACGAGAGTCGGAGAGCTGATTCGAAAAGCTACGCTTGTTTCACTCGTGGCTGAACGACGACGAGAACCATGCGGGCGCCAAGACAGGTGACTAGTAATCCACGCCGTCTCCCCATTTATCGCCCATGTCTCAGCAGAAAGCACGACAACTTGATCAAGAGTCATGAGATGGCCTCTGCCGCCTGCGAAGCCAACCTTAGCCAAGTGAAGGTACTCGAGGGCTGCGAGGTCACATCATGTCATCGGGCTCTTTCCACATTGCTTGTGTCTAAAAAGAGAGAAGAGGACCTTGCCTTCTTCGCTCCTCGAAAGTTAACCCGACCCAATCGAATTAGAAATAGAAATAGAGATCTCGATTCAGATGCAATCGTGATCGTTGACGCCACCATTTTCCCCCACACTCTTGTGATGCCGAGAATTCGATATCTCGGGTCGGTCAGTCTGTGGCCATGTAGGTATGCCGTGCTTCGCATCTCGTGTTGCCATGACCGCTCTAGAGTCCAGTAGCATCCACACAGAGCTTGTACGTATGACTACAAACGCATAAAGTTCCTGCCGTTCCCTTGCGCCACTGTTACACTTCATTTCTATAATAGCCTTGCTTTGAAAGTAATAGTAGGAGTTTGAACAAAGAAGTTTAGGCGTCGATGCTTTAGGTGCTTCGTGTCTGCCGAAAACTCCATCATGATATCACCATTTGTACCTACTGCTGTGACTCGGAAGAGCGACTCTGGGTATAAGTTAAAACATTTTGCATCCAATTACCTCTCAATGTCTGTATTTGGTAAGCAAGGCATTGATATGGTATTTTCAATTAGATTCCTGTGTCCAAAGCAACTTCCTCATCATACGCGTATTCCTGCTCAAAGTGCCGCTGTGCACCTATTCTCGCACTTTGTGACACGTCGCACCACGGAAATGAGTAATGTGTGGTCCGAATCTCACTGCATACAAGTTTGAGCAACACTAAGTTCATTAACAATGCTAGTATTATCGTACACAGATGCCGGAAAGATGGATATTTGTGAAAGCGTAGGTGCCTGGAACAACATAGCAAGTTCGTGACAAAGTAAGCCGCAGGATTCGTGTGATACGCGCCCCCTTTTGCTCAAAAAGCAAGTCCATAAGGGGAATACGCCCCGCAGGATTCGGTGCTGCGATCCTACCACCATGCTGAAGCCTAGTGTTTGTATATATATGTCTCAGAGGGGGGCGATCTTTGCCTTTGACAAAAGAGCGGCGAGGCTCATGACGGGGTTCAAGTCCAGAGGTTGATCAAGTTCGTATCGCCCGACATACGAGACTTGACAGCACTGATTGATCTTAGACAAGCAAAAAGAAAAGTCGGTCTAGTTCATCATGAACTTATGAAGCGGCTCCAGTCAGTGCCATTGCATGTATGTAAGTATCGACGCTGTCGAAGAGCTATGACTGACTACTCAATGCGAGGAACAGCATCGTGCGTCATTGCACTCTGCATCAAGTCTTGACCTATGGTTTCGCAAAAGGTTGTCAGACTTCTTAGTCGAGAAGAGCGTTGTCCATCAAGAATGACCTGATTCACTACAGACTCGCATGACATGGTGCAGATGGCGCAATGTCATGTTTTCTGAGGGATACTTTGAACCGGGTAAGACGGTCTTGGCCTCATGGTCCATGGACTATCTATGAAAGTATGTGTGTGTAAGTAACTGTTGCTCTTTCTCTATTCAATTCATTTCCCATCATCATGGAATCAATGCTTTCTTGATGGACTGCTTGTCTAGATCTGCTTACCGTGGCCACGTGACTATAGTACATTCCATCGAATTCAGTCCATCGAGTGACATATTAGACTCATGGCGCCCGAGCACCTCTTTCTTTCCTTTCCTCTACTTCAATAGGGCATGACGAAATGGATATAGAAGTATCACTCAAACACACTTATTATAAATGTATTTCCGGAATTCGCTCATCCCAAAATGATGGTAAACTTCAAAGAAACCCAACTCGCGTTGTCTGGACACCTTCAGCAGCATAGACATTTCGGCTTCGGCAACTTTTCTTAGCCCGTGGGCCCGTGGGCGAAGCGAGTCGCAGTATTCTACGGGTTGCGACAAGATGGTGTGCAAGATTCTTGGCATTGAGGGTGTTGGGATAAACGGGGTAAGCAAATAAAGATCAATGCATGCATGCGCAACCAAAGTAAATTCTCGTCGTGTCTGTTCTTGTTCATCATCTAAACTAGGAAGCGAGGCAAGAGGGGATAAACGAGGGGAAGCCCTTTATTTCCCCCTTCTATCCTACAATATTGGGAGACCTTAATGAGCACCTCAATAACTGCCTAATCACCACCGCAATTACCTAAAATGGTATAGTGTGTTTCTGGTAC